>SNQJ01S0164026.1:0-14622 GCA_010110895.2 Picea sitchensis | reverse complement strand
TGACTTTGTTAAAATCTTCACATATGCCTGCACACATCATCAAACTCATCAAACCTTGATATATAATGAAAATATGTTATTTTTCTAATATTTAATCACAAATTCACTTATAATACTAAAATGAATACAATGGAAAATAATAAGGAGAAACCTAAGTATGATTATGGAAATGGTATGATGGAAGGTTAATGGGACAATGAAATGTAAGGAATAGTGAAGGAAAAAGAGGATATAAATGTGACATTTCTGAGGCCCAACAGTGGCGGAGTCTTAGTAAACAAAGCACAAAAACAATGAGTTCTCTTGTTGGCATGGATACAATTTGCAAAAGTATTCTTGGTACAAAATTCGACGGAATAAGTAGAAAACAGTGTAACGGATCTCTCCAATGGGTGAGAAGCCTTCATCAATGCAGTTTTGTCTATTACGGTGCTATCCCAATGGCCCGATGGTGATATTTTCGGCCATAATTATTGTTCTAAACATTTGGGGAGTCAATCTAATGTTTATAATGCTTCCAACGGTCATATCACTCCGCCACTGTGAAGTGCTACTTGGCGTTGTTCTGATATCTCGACGAAGTTCCAGTTTTGCAAACCTACCTTTTGCGAAGTCTCCTCTGGAACCTCCTGCAATTTTTCTATCTTTCTTCCCTGTGATCTGCATCTGGGTATTCCTCTTTCCATTCTGATTCTTATCTGTACTCGACATTGTAACTTCACGCTGATGAGATTTTGTCATAGGGTTCAAGGGTAATACTTCTTTTCTCTTTGGGGTAGTTTCTCTACTTTCCTTTATGGATAGGTTCTTCAAGTCTTCCTACATTTTTTAACCTTTGACAACCATGTCTCTGGTCCTAAGTTGCTTCAACTTGTCCTCTTATTCTTCTATCAAGGGCACTATTCTCCTAGTCATGAAATCTTTTAATTCTTTCTTTTTCTGTTCTAGGGCCTCTTCTTCTTTTCTCTAGATCTAATCTCTCTATCCAGGGTTTTACTAATAACATAGTGAATGGGATGTTGTTCTCAACAAATTTAACAACCTCAAGTTCTTCCTCTGACGAAGTTCCATGAGCACTCATAGAGGTATGGGTAAGTCTTCCACATAGGGTTATCAGTTTTCCTCTAAAGAATCCTATTTCTCCTAATGAAGGAACCATAATAGGCCTTCCCAAAATTTCTGAAGTAATTTATGTCATGATATTCACCTATGTTTCCTCATCCAGAATACAGTCTATGTCAAAGTCTCCTATTCTTTCTTCTATAAGTTCTTTTTCTTTGAATATCTCTGACAAGTTGATATTTATGTGATCATTCAAGGTTTCTTTTATTCGTAGTAATACAGTCTCTAATTATTTCTGAAGTTCTAATATGGTCTTAGTATCTTGGCCTTCCTTAGGGTTTTTTGATCTCATATTCATTCTTTCAAGATTATCAATCATTCTAGGGAAATCCAAAACTTCATGGTCCATAGCTTTACAACAAAGACAACTAGGTATTCTAGCAGGGAAATCCTTAGCAAGATGGCCTGGTCTTCTGCAACTGTAATAAAGAGTTAATCCTTTATTTCTCTTAAATGATCCCCAAGTTTTTTTGTATTGTGCACTAGGGTCACAGTAATTAACCTGCAAAAAATTCTTCCTAGGATCCTGCATTGATTTGTTAGTCCAAACATTCTTTCTATGCATAGGAATAACATATCTTTCATCAGATCTACTCATATCGAACCTTTTGTCTTCTAACCATGCCCTAGTTTTTAGACTAGGATAAAATTTATCAAATATACCTAGATCCATACATTCGAAACAAAAATTTCCACTTATATTACTTTTCTTAGAGAACAAAGATTTCAAATCTTAAAAATGTTCATTGTTCTTAACTCTATCAGAGCATAAAGCATTCAGATCTTACCTCTTTTCTTCAGTTATTCTTCCTTTCTTAGCACAGAGCTTCACAAACCAAGTAGAATACTACGCACTAAAACAACAGATCTACACAAAAAGATTTATTTATTTTCCTCAGTTCCCAGCAATCACAGTTTCAAGTCACGGCAATGGAACCATTTGTTGGCACAAAGGGAAGACCCATGGTTCAATGCTTAGCAACACACCAACAAAACCATAAATACAGACCCTTTCAACAACACCTACAAAAAAGATGAAGTCTCACATGAGGTAAAAGAAGGGGTTTACAGGACGCAGGTGTCTGCAACCTAGCTGGAACAAAGATATTTGATTATAAGACCTTAACAGAGCACTTAACAGATAACATATGAACACATCAAGAAAAAAAAAAAAAAACCCTAATTACAGAGAAATGTTGTATTCACTCAGATCTAATATATATTCAAGAAGCGCTAATATCAACACATATCAGATCTAGCATCTTAGTCACATCATTAGGCACTAAGATATCATACCATGTCTATCTAAGCATACATTACTACTCTAAGAATTGAACATATGAACAATAAAATGATCACAATACACAAAGAAACCATAACGGGATATACATGGTTCACCTGACCCTAAGGCTACATCCGCAACTCTTCTTCCTCTTTATTATCTTTGGTCAACCCTCTTACATCTGAATACAAGATCTACTCTGCTTTCATGATAGGATGCTCTGCCTTTCATTTAGGATCCTCCTTCGAGGCTAGGTTAACCCTGAGCAACTTCTTCTTTGTCTATACAAATCTTCTTACAATCACTTTCACATAGCTATGCAAGTTCTTAGTCTTACATCACTTAGCACTGCAAGTTCTTAACACATAGCATGCACAAAGCATTCACAACTATTCGCACTTAGCACCTTGGCCTCTTCCTACATCTGCTAGATATCTATTTATACATTACAAAATGGGCCTAAACATGGGTAAACCCATGGGTCGACATCCCCATACCCGTTACATAAGCCCAAAACCCAAAAATCCCTAAAAAGGGGCCGAGATTCCACAATCTCTGCTTCGAATTGCACTCCACCTTTGACATCCTGTCGAAGTCCCAAAATAGGTCAAACCTGACCAAGAATCTCCAAAACTTGGTCAAGGGCCAACAACATCTCTAACTTTAATTGTGAGCATATTTTTAAAATAAACAACTAACATATTGGTTAAAAGGTGGTTTCAACATTAAACATGGTTGTCAAGATAAATACAATACTTTGAAACACATTAGAGCTTATGAATTCCATTTTTCCTCAACTCTAACAAGTTGGGGGATTTTTAGATTTTTAATTGAATTTCATTCTCTCTTGAATGAATAGAATGGGTTGTTATCAAATTATTTCAAAACAATTCCTCAAAACAATACATTCTTATTTTGGATAATACATTTTCATGAATTTTAATATTTTTTCTACAATCAAAGTTTTTTGGATCTTACCTATTCCTCCAAGTGCTAGGTGAATCCTTTCACTATTAACTTTCTTGGTATCCTTTCTAGGAGTACCATTGGATTTATTGATGATTTGTTTCTAGTCGATATTCAAAGTAATCTTCTTATAGCTTTTCATTGAGAGTGGGATTCAATGAAGAAACATGTATACCTTCCTTGGGAATGAGTGATCCATTATCTCAAATGCAGGGGGGGAATGTTCAATGTTCATGCTTCGAACACCCCAAAGGTTAAACCCTAGAGGGGATTTTTAACGATTTTCTTTTTAGGGGTGTTCAAACTAAGGTTCGCTTGAGGTGGAAGAGTCCCATACCCTCCCCTTCATGACCTTATTCTTGTTTTTATTTTAACAAGATTCAAAATTTTCCTTGGGGCTTAGGGTCTCTACTCGGACATAGTGTCTTTCTCTTACTATTGAGATATTAACTAAGCCCTTATTTATCTAAGGGAATACAACTAATATATGGCTTATATATTTGTAAATATAACATCTAAAAGTAATTATTTCATAAAGTAATTCTTAATTCTTTTTGGATATTTCACATTCCAACAAGATTTTGTTAGAAATCCCCTTACTCGGATCAATGTAAGATTCCAAAAAACTCATTAAAATTCCCAAAAATTGATTAAAACATCCAACCACACATTAAAACACACAACAATTGATTAAAACATCCAAGCATTCACTAAAATTCCCAACAATTGATTAAAACATCCAACCACTCATTAAAATGGCTAGAGAGATAAATTCACCCAGGAAAAAGTAAATTTTCCCAGGGGGATGTAAATTCATCCAAGGATATGTAATCACAGTTTGAACTTCCATAGTAATGACAAAAATAGACCATATGAGTGAAACTGCATAATGTTGGGGAATTTTGAGCCTGTAGGAAAGAGAAATTTACCCAATAGACTTAACTAAACCAAAATAGAAAGTTTTACAGAGGTGCAATGGATTTGAGATAAGAACCATTGATCTTTGGGCCTAGAAATGCATCTTATGGTGGTAGAAATAGATCTATTATTTTATTTTTTAGACAAGGAAAACCATTAATGAATTAAATTCACAAGTTCATTCGCATATCCCTCTCACTTACATTCTCGCTATTCATTGGAAGCCATTAAAATCCAAACTAAAACATGATTCCACAAATCATAATAACAAAGAAAACTCAAAGCAATTCAGGACACAGTCGAAACCATATTTACCCTATAAACTCAAATGGGAAAACCAGATTCGAATGCGGATCAATATATTTCAACAATATCTATTTACAATTCTTTCTTGGCTCTCTTTCCATCGTCCTCTCCTTGGCCAAAACACCCTTTGAGAATGATTAAGCATGATGAAATAGGGAGAGTTGGGTTAATGTGAAGGCCAACATGCTAGCCTTTCATTTCTCATTCCTTATCCTTCTCTCCAATTTTGTTTTATTTTATTTTCATTGTTTTCCTCTCACATTCATTTTTGTCTTATTTAACTTTGAAATTACATTTATTTAAATAGATTTATTAACCTTCGTTAATTGATAAATTGGATTGTATGTATTAAGTCTTACCCATTCATTGGTTTGGATATACTTCATATCACCCCTCCCCATTGAGAGGATTTGTGGTCTCTGAAATCTCAAGAAAACTAATCTGGATCAATGTGCCTTATATTTACTTCTCTAGTACAAGTCTATAACTCTCGCTACTACAAAACAAATTGAATTTTCTGCTAGGTCTAACACATGGCTCTATTCCTAGTAGCTCTAGTCCATGCCTATGGCTCTAGTTCATGGCTTTGGCTACTGGATCTATTCCTTGGCTATGTCTCTCGCCCCAGTTGTTGTCTCATTTTGTCCCACAATTTAGAAATTTTCTCATTGACTTTTAGCTTTGAGAAATATCCAATTCTAAACTCTAGACTCAACACTCATTCCCATATCTCTCTATAACTTTGATACAGTCCATCTAAGTAGTCATGAAGCCAATTAAAATGTTGGTCTTCTTGTTCATTATGATCCCAGAATGCCTCCATCACATAACAACTCGTCAAGAGAAAGTTTGGATTCCTTCTCTTGATAGGATTAGTTTTTTCTTAGAATGGAAACAACTCTCTAGTGCTTTGACATGCTTGCAAGCACATCATGGAGTTCTCAATAAATCCTTCAAAATGTCATTAAACCCTAAGCACCAATATTTGGCATATCTTTAAGACTAGATTCTTCTGATGCAAGATCAAAAACAATTGTTGAAAAATTAATGGCTTGATGACATTTATGAAAAATAAATGATATTAAAAAAATAATTGTCAGATAAAGTAAACATATTTCAATACAAATTAAGACTGTAAAACATTAATATATATGATACATAGAATAATTGTTGACCTTGATGATTTCTATTATATTCCAGCTTCCATAAGTGATGTGTCATTCTTCGTGGTTTTATTCCAGTTTCTTCTTTGAAATTGAAAAGATGTTTTTTTGTAGTTTAACACCTCCTTTCCTAAACTTCTTGAACAATGAGATTTCATCCTATTACCACATACTAGACATCCAAATTTACCCTTGGTTTGTATACCTACAACATATGGATTAATGTCAGTATCAATTATATACCAAGGAATTATTTTTTAAAAATGCATCATATTTTCAAAAACATATATACTATTAAAGTGTAGTAGTAGATTAGATACCACAAAAATGTGTTAGCCCTAGCACATCATGAATTTCCCATGTAAGTGTTCCATGGAATTGAATTTTCTTTTACCCTATTGGTCTAGATATGTCGCACATAGTGATGTCAAACCATAACTTCAGTAGGTCGTTGATAAGAGGCTCAATATATACATTCATAAATTTAACTTGGTACTTACCTAATTGATTGAAAATTAAAGTCATTACTACTTTGTATATATGTATATATAAGAAATTATGTAATGAACAAGACAAATGAAATGTTGCGTTCAAAAAATGATTGTAAATAAATACCTAGAACAATCATTGCCAACATTGTGTGCTCCCTCTTTATTAACATCCAAGGAGAAAGGTTATTGTTTATAAAAAAAATAGTCCACACTGATTAACTAGACCCGAGCTCACCAAATGGATTGGAATTGTCAACTGCCAATCAAAACCTAATATTACGAGGTTCTTCTTTAAAAATTGACCATCTTTCTTCAATGTTCCTAAATGCAGAACCATCTATAGGAATTCAAAGAACACCATCTTAAATTATTTTCTATGCATGGTAATCTATAAATTATGCTATGCTTTGGCACCCGAACAATCGTTGCAAACATGGAATTATGGGAGAATGATGACTAATCTTGTGAGGAATGTGTTGTGTTAGTTGATCATTTTGATATCCACTAATTTGACATGAAGGGAATTTTGTTTCTGATATATATTATCCATAATAAATAATATGATCGTTAGGACATGCATCAATAGCTTGGTACTCCATTCCAATATCTTTCATAATGGTAGATAATTGTTGGTATGTGTGAGGTAAAATATTTGATGACAGTAGGATAAATTCCCCTAACAATCTACAATGCAATATATAATTATTTAATGTAAAGAATATTAATATTAAATATTGCATCCTTATAATTTACACATTAATTAATAACACTAAGAATAGAGAAGCAAAACAAAAATAGATCTTTTATGTATATTTGATGAATTATATTACATACCTTAGGATCTAAGTGAGACAAGTGTTTCAAAAACCATTCAATTACATTAAGTTCACCAACAATAATATAGTAGATAGAATTCATCGAGCCTTCATAAAGGGGTTGTTATCACTTCTCAACCAGAGGTACATCATGAATATCATCAAAATTTTCATCCATTGGAGTACAAGTGTCTTGGATCAATCTATTTATACCAGTATTTGTGTCATCTTCTTCCATATGACTAACTTGATCTCCAATATTCACTCTATATTCATCATTGTGTACAACATGATTTCTACTACTACTTGGCACATTCCCAAGATCGCACTTAGGATTCCCTTTCTTTATAATTAAAATCAATCAAATGATATTAGTGCATGTAATGAATATTGAAAGGATAGAAAGTCCTACAAATAAATCAGTACAAAAACATATAATGAGTACTAACTTACCAAGGGATGATATTCATACCCCCTTTCCATGTGTCCAAACCATCTACAATTCCTTTCAGTTGTTGTTATTAAAAGTCATCTTCTATTGAATCCCCTCCATTGATTGAAAGGGAAATAACATTTCATATCACCCTTTGATTCCAATTCTGAAAATAAACTTTGAAGTTTCCTATCATTTTCCTCTTGAGTAATGTTATATGGCATTGTAATTGACTATTACAAAAAAATCCAATGAAACGATATAAGTACAATATACGAATATATTCTACCAATTTCACACATGTAGATGCATTTCTATAGGCCAAAAAACATAATACACATAATAGAGAGGAAGAGGAGGTATGACCCCATGTGAGAGGAATTAAAGGAAAGGGAAACAATAGTATGGTTTCCATTTCATAAAAAAATTGGGAAACATCCTCGAAACATTTGTAAACATATTTGTTTAAAGGTTGGCATGCATCCTCCAATATTTTGAACTAGGTCAAAATCAAAATCCAATATTATTGAAATTAGGGAAAGGGAAAAAACTTGAGATATCACCCTAGTATATAGTCTTTAGGGTTTACAAAATATCCATAGTATTTTAACTTGTAACATGTAAATTTCCAACTGCATGCATGGATTTTTCTTGGCAGGGCATGCATTTTTCATCATGCCATGTTTTCATGATTTGTTATGATTTTTCCCTTTATGAATTATTTTCCATTTACAAGGAAGTTTTATCCTCTATGCACATAAGAGGCTTTTTCATTTTAAAATGAACAAATAAATGTATTACAAAATGTAAAATAATAAAATAAAAAATCCATAATTTGAATCACTCAATTTGGAGGTCATATGAGTCATCAACGTGCATTTTATAGAAAGACAGTTTTTCCCTCCATTTTATAAAAAGTATTCAATCTTGGTTCAAGGTAGAAGTCCTATTTCATTTGAAATTGCACTTAGGGTGACATAGGTGGATTTATAATTTATTATATTCACCCTAAATCTCTTATAACTAAATTTCAATATATATAGAAGCATGGATGTGCATTTCCATTAGGTCACTTTCTATTGTTTTGGTCTTTCAATTTACAAGGAATATTTTCCCTCTTTTACAGAGCAACCACAAGGAAAATAAAAATGTGTACACAAGTGTAAATTATCTAATACACCCTCAATAAATTGAATCACTCAAATGTTAGGTGTTTTAAGACCTGGGCGTGCATTTTACAAAAGGCTAGAAATTAGAGTTTAAAAGCAAAACATGTATTTCTTACATATGAGTGTGCATTTTTAGAGGTGGAGACTATAATAATCTTGAATTAGGTTTTTACATAATAACAAAAACTCAATTAATCCTTCCATTATTTTCCAAATGGTTGCCATGAAAAATCAGTAATGGAAACAATGAGGATTGGATGGGTGGGAAATTATAACACACCCATCCTACAATAAGCCATAAAATATTGTATGCCTTAGACTTGCATTTTAGAGGACACAATGGGAATTTTCATAAAAAAAAACATTTTGTTGTGGATGAAGGGTAAAAACACCCTTGGAAAACAAAGAGGTCAAATTGTTAAAATGGTTCTTGTTGAAATGCACACTAGACCGAGGGAGATGCAAATCCAATGGTGAAATTGGTACGATTATATCATGGATATATAGGCTTATGAAACATCCATTTCTTTAAATAAATTATGCATGCCCCATGGTGAAAAATGCACACCCTCAAAAGGAAATATGCATAAAATTGATGTATGAAAATAAGGAAGATGTAAAATGCACGGACTAGGAAGAAAAATGCATGCCTTGTGTTGGTAATTCTATGTTGACCTTAAGAAATCACATGAAAACAGAGTATTAAGGAAAATGCATGCCCTGTAAGGGAAAAATACATGTCTCAAGTTTAAATTGCACGTTGATGGAATGAGATTGGATGTTTACATAGTAAGGAGGAATATGCACACCTTGTAAATGACAAATGCATGCCTTCACTATAAAAATGCATGCCCTATACATGTTATGAATCCCTATACTCGCCTAAACCCTAAAGTATTATTCCTTATCCCATTTGAATGGCTTGCATAGGAAGATGAATGAAAATGGGTGTTGATCCATTGTGTGTGATTGATGCTACTATGGTATATCTTATAACAACCCTGAACCCATGTTTGACAAATTTTCTATAAACACACATATGTAGTTAACTTTCTATGTTGAGTCATTTCCCAAGTCCTCGAATATTAGAAACTCAAATTACTTGTAAGTCTCCCACACCTATGATTGATTGAGTGTGTTTGTTTGTATTATAGTCAGCAATGTTTGTAATTTTACTTTCAAAATTACCCTGACTCATCCTAGGAATCATTTTTTTATTTTCCAAGATACAACGCCTGACTGAGAAAGCCCTAGAGTGAATCCCCTCATTTAGAGAATGAAATATTTTCATTAATTCTCAAAAATCCCAATCCCATTGTTAAAACATGATGAGAATCTACTTAAGTGTGCATATAAAAATACACACGAAGTTATGTAGAAGTGTTATTTGTAGTAGCTAATATCTTATCTATAAAGATGAATTCAATTTTCTTATCAAAAGTTATTTTAAGTAAAATATACCAATATAACCCTAAATCATTTTTAAAAAGTTAGTTTCCTTCCAAGGTTTCCTCAGTGTTAGCATGCATTCCATGGATCCTATTCATCAACGTCCATTCATGTTAGCATGCATTCCTCAAAAAATCATTTCAAATTTGAACTAGTAAAACCATGGCCACAATTGAAATAGAGGCATCCTCAAACATGAGTGAAAAAATTGGAACAGGCAGTTCCCAAGATGGAAATTTCACTGTCAACAAATTCCAAGAGTGTGTTGAATCATGGAGAGAGACAACGAATTGTCCAATGTGTGTGATGAATATCCTGAGAAGAACATAGGTTTTTGAATTTATGTTTGGACCCTTCCATTTTGAAAATGATGAGATAGATATTGCCATAGATAATTATGATGACATAGATATGGAACTGAAACAATTTGGCCAAATCCTTTACCTAGACATTGATTTCCTTGTGAGAGAAACAAAAATTCCATGTAGAGGGGGAGAAAAATTTAACTCCAAAAAAAAATCCAAGGTAGAAAATATGGAGATGGCCAATAAAATATGTGGGAAAAAGGTATTTGTTACGAGGAACAGTTTAAGAATGCTAAATGTTCCCAAGGGACTATACAAGTCTTTTATGGAAATTGTCCTTGGGAAAATTGTGAATCATCATAAGAATGATATTTCCGCTGATTGCATGAGGCTAGTAATTTATGGGTTTGAATGAAGGGTCGTAGATGTCCCTCATCTATCAGCTAAAAAATTTCACGATACCCTTGAAGAAGTTAAAAAAGAGAATATTAAGTTTAGTTTCATGGGCACACTGCAGAAAAATTATTGATTTATATCAACTCGTGACCAAACAAGCCCTCTTAAAACCTACATTAAGATATTGAAAACAAAGAAACACATTGAGGAAGTACCTGAAGATACTGTAGCTGATGGTGTGGAAATAAATTATGATACAATTTCTAAAGATGAAGTTAATGATGTCAGAACTATAAGAGACCTATATGAATCTATGAATGAAGCCGAGGAGAAGGGAGTTATGGACCATTATATGGAAACAAGAAATGATGATATTTGTGTTACTTTAGAAACTATAATTGATATAATTCCTCTTAAAATTTCATTTATTGAGTATAGTGTCCCTGTTATGGGCGTGGATTCTACCTCTCCAAGTTTAGATGTGAATATTCCACCATACATTTTTATAATAGATTCATTTTCAAGGAATTGGATAGAATGATGTATTAAATACTTGTTGCAATGGAGGATTCTTCCTCCATATATATATATAGAAGGTAAAGTGAAAAATACAACACATCAATAATATGGAATTCTCGAAGAAGATTGGAAATCTGTAAAATGCAATTGCAAGGAAAATACAACAATCAAGCAACATAATATAGGGAAAAGATCGTATTATAGATGGATTAAAAAGTGAGGTATCCCTCGTTATAGAAGAATGTAATAGGGATATTGAAGATGTAGGGGAAATGTTCATAATTTCCTTGGCTACATATGCAAGAACTATTTCAAATCTTGAAGAATAATTTAAAATAAGACTATAAGTTTTGAAAATACCTCCATTGAATTTTTTATTTTTATTTTTATTTTTTTTGTGTGTGTGTGTCTGGAGGAATCAGCAACTAGTTGGGCATGTGGCCATGTTATCCAACCGCTACCACTATAACCTCCAGGTTTGCCCACGATGCCCCTTACACGACACACAAGGTAAGTCGGGGGGAATTGAACTCGAAACCTCATGGAACTTCATTTTCACGGCACTTGCCAATTGAGTTGCCCCCCCGGGGGAAAAATACCTCCATTGAATATTGCAAGTAATCCGGAGGTGGATTAATTAAAAGAGAGTTTGAAGGAGAAAGAGGGACTTATTCAAATTTTTAAAGTTGAATTTGAAAATAAAATGAAAGAGCTACGTCGAAAGCATAATTCAGAGATTGACTAATATAAGAACAAACTGGATAGTTTGAAGAAAGAAAATTGTAACCAATATACTAAGTTGAATCATAAAAATATGGAAATTCTCAAAGAAAATGGGAAGATTATATAAATTAAAAAGGAAATAAAAATGATTAATAAAGAAGGTGGCAATGGTAAGGATGCAGGTAAAAGGAAGGGTATGGGTAAGGGAAAAGCTAAAAGTAAGGGAACTGCAGCAAAAGAGAAGAGTACAGAGATTGAAAAGGAAATAGAAAGTCATAGAAAAGAAGGTGGAAAACATCATCCTGGAAAAGGTAACATTTAGGGTATGTGTAAAGGTAAAGAAAAATCCAAGAAATTATAGAAAAACAAATTCCTTCAAAAGACTTGGAAAATTCGAGAGAAGTAAAAGAGAATATGTATTAGGAAGCTAAAGTATTAAGTGTGAGACAGTTGGCTTAGGTTGATGGACAATTGGTATGGATTTTTGGTTGTCATTGATGTCAACCATTGCAAATTGATATTGTATATTGATGTCAACCCTTAGCCATTGATGTCAACCCTTGAAGAAATTTCGATAGCGAATTTTGGTAGCACAATGGTTTGGGCAATGGACCCAAGTTTGTTTGATGGATAATGGTATGTGTTTTGATATATTTGTAGGTAAGACTATTCCATATGGATAGTACATGTCATTCCATTTTCGTTAGTATGTGGAATGTCATATAACTCTTCACGGTTAGAGAGTTATGGCCATGGGAAGTTGGAGAAAGGTTTCGGCAATGAACCCAAGTTTGTTTGATGCATAATGGTATGCGTTTTGATATATTTGTATGTAAGAATATTCTATATGGATAATACACGTCATGCCATTTCTACTGGTATGTGGGATGTCACATAACTCCTCACTGTTAGAGAGTTATGGCCATGTGAAGTTGGAGAACCCTCACAAGTCATCTAGAAGCCCCAAAAGGTCAAAGTAGTCAAATTGGTTTAAGATATTTTAGAAGGTAAATAATAAAGTGAAGTGATGAGTGTACTAAAATTCAAAGTGAATAAAAAATAAATTATTTAAATAATAAAGTTAATGGAGAAATTACTAAGTTGAAAAGTGGTTAGAAGTGGCTTAACCCTAAAATAACGAAAATGGTTAAGGTGTTTAAAAGGGAAGCCCTTGAGGAAGTTACATGAAAGTATAAATAAGAGGCAAGGCTCTCTCATTTTAATCACACCTAAGAATATTGAATATCTACATGTGATTGAGGTAACCAAAGGATATCTAAGCTGTATTTCATAGGAAAGGTGAAGTAAAGAAGGTCGAAATTCAAGGGAGGATAAATTCTTTTGATGATGCTTTCTAAGGTATGTTATTTACAGGTCATCTCACCATTTTCGCAATATATTTTTTTCTATAATGATTCAGACTATGAAATTGGCAGGCCATTGAGGAAACATATCCAAGAAGTTGTGATATAAATTTCATCTTGTGGGTCTTTTATTTTTGGAGTTACACGCCATGGAAAATAGGGTTTTTGGCTAGTCCTAAAACTAGTTTAAAATAGGTGTTTCAGGTAAAAACTTCATAAATTATTCATAACAGATCCAAATTCCATAAGACCAAATTTTTTGGTTAGACTAAAGTTTTTAGTATTCTATGTACAATTTTTAGATCCATATAACAAATAACAAATATTTTGTGTGGGGCACGCTATACAAGTTCTCTCTCTAGAATAAGCCAAAATTCAACGAGGTATGACATTTTTTCTATAACTCCTTTTCTAAGAGGTTCCAAGTAGTGAAGTTTGGAGGAATTTCATAAAAGACACTAAAGAACATTGTGTACCATTTTTAGATCTTTATTCATTACGGGTACATAGTTATGATTATTTTAAGTTAGGATTGTTGACTAATCCACAATTAGTCATGTGAAACTAAAGTAAAGTTTCATGAAAATGATAGTCTCTTGTTGTTAAAGTTAAGGAAGGTTTTAAGGTATGTGATGGTATACACCAGGTCTATTACAGAGTTACAAATCAGATTTGGATGATGAAATTGATGAGGGATTTTGGTTGACATACATGTTGGGTACATGGTTGAGACAAGTAGTTGATGAGTTGGCACATACATGAGGTGTATACTTGATGATGTTGGTACATGTTGATGAATCATAGTTGATGAGTAGTTGATACATGATTGGTACATGGTTGGAGGCACTTGTTAGTAGTATTGTTGATACATTGTTTATGGATGATGTAGCACACTTGTATTGGTATATTATTAGAAGCACATATTGATCTTGGTGGTGACTATAAGTTGTTGTGTTATGCTTGGTTGATGCAAATATTTGAGAGTTGTCTTGGCGAGTAGATCTAATTTGGTGGATAATATTGATGAGACAGTTTGTTGTGATAGGTTGTTTGGACAGGTTGTTGTGACATCTTATTTGTACAGGTTTGGTCCATGGCTGATGCAATTGTTCATGGTACATGTTGAGGTATGGGTTGGTGCATGGTTCATGCACTTGTTTATGGTACAAGTTGATTACATGTTGTTTGGTATAGGTTGGTG
>SNQJ01S0164022.1:12292-33551 GCA_010110895.2 Picea sitchensis | reverse complement strand
TTTTTTTTTGTCTCTACAATTCTAGGAAAACCTATCTTTTTTTTGTCTCTATAATCCCAAGCAAAATTCTAATGGTGGCAAGGTAATCACTTGTAACATGTTGAGCAATAAATTTTCAAATTTAAAAATAAAGATAATTAAACTTTTTTAATGCATTTTATAATAGAATCCTTGCTTCACAAGTTGATTTGAAAAAATCAACTTGTGAAGCAAGGATTTGATCGCAGTCGTAGGCTTTACAAGTCCCATCTATTGGTAAATTAATGGGTGTCCAGGCAAAGGGTAATCATCTGGTAGGTAGAGCCTCTGATGCGATTGTAGTTGTTTAGATTCTAGGTATGAGGATCATTGGATTCCAAGAAATGGTGCATCGAGCTAATGTCGTCGAACGGGAAATCAACCTAGGTGGTTGGGGTACTCCAATGGAATAAATCCGAATAGGCCCAGTTCTTTATTCCGAGGGAGAAATATGACCTTGACTAACCAATTGAGGATGTATAGGCACCTCGGGACTTCGGTGACTAGGTGAGGTGACTTCTTGGAAAACTAATAAGAGTCTTTGTAGACCAAATTCTGATAAGGGAAGTCCTCACTTAAATGACTGATGAGACCAATAGCATGCCTAGAGAGAGAAATAAAGGAAAATAAACATCCCACCATCCTAAGTTTTGATTAAGGGGTTAGGTGTGTTACATCCTTCTTATGTTCCTATTCTAGTTTCTTCTTCTTCATATGATGACAATGAGGATGAAAATCCACCTACACCTGCTCACTTTCCTCCAGAAGACTCCATTGAAACTGAACCTTCACCAGCACCATCACTTCCTAGATGGACCCATTCAACAGGACAAGAAGTTGGTGATCTTGTCGGTGATCCTTCATATCCGCATCAAATATGTTCATAGTTCCAACAAGCCTCTTCTCTTTTGGCTCAAGTTTTAGAGACTCATGATCCAAACACATTTGCAGAAGATTCAAGTCATCCAGATTGGGATAAAGAAATGAATGAAGAGTATTTTCCGTTAATGGTGAATGATACTTGGGATCTTGTACTTCTTTCGAAAGGAATCAAACTTGTAAGATGTACATGGGTCTACAGAACTAAGTATGCATCATATGGAAGTGTTGAAATACATAAGAATCGGTTAGTTTCCAAAGGATTTTTCCAAGTTGAAGGAATTGACTATAATGAAACCGTTTTCCTCGTATCCAAAATGAATTCCATCTGCGTTTTTCTATCCCTTGCAGCCTCATATAAATGGGAGTTTCAATAGATGGATGTCAAATCTACCTTCTTGCATGGGGATTTGCAAGAATAAATCTACATGGAAAAACCTCCTAGATATGTCATGAATGACTCTCACCTTGTTTGTCTCCTTAAGAAATCTCTTTATAGTCTTAAGCAAGCTCCCCAAGCTTGGTATGCCAAAATGGATAGCTTTTTTCTTGAAACTAGCTTTTCTATATGTCATTATGATCCTAATGTCTATACGAAGAAAGTAGGAATCCATCTCATAATTCTTGTTCTTTATGTTGATGACCTTATCTTCACTGGTAGTGAACCAAAACTTTTAAACCATGTGAAAACTACCCTTAATAAGAAATTTGAAATGACAGAGTTAGGATTTTTGCATTATTTCCTTGGCCTCCAAGTTTTGCAAACCAAGGAAGGAATTTTTATTTCCCAGTCTAAGTATACTCGTGACCTTATTCATCGCTTTCACATGGAATATTGTAAACTAGCCCCTTCTCTCTTCCAATATGGAGTCAAACTTGTTGCCACCTGTAATTCTCTAGAATTTGATGCCACTTTGTACTATTAGTTAGTTGGTATCCTTTTATAATTGACTCATAGCCATCCTAATCTTTCCTTTGTTTTTGGTCTTGTTGCCTGGTATATGAAAACACCCCATGAAAGTCATTGGAAAGAAACTAAAATAATACTTTGGTATGTTTGGGGTAAAATTCAGTTCAGGATACATTACAGATCATGGGAGACTCCTTTATTGGTTGGTTTCACTGATCCATATTGGGTTGGAGACCCTGATGATCGAAATTATACTGCAGGTTATGTTTCCAACCTTAGTTCAGGACCTATCACTTGGGCCTATAAGAAAAAAAGGAAATTTCTCTTTCTCCAACAAAAGAAGAGTACCAAGCAACGATTAATGCAAGTTAAGAAGCCTTGTGGCTTCGACATATCCTTTCAAAGTTTGGATGCCAGCATCAACATCTGAAAACCCTATGGTGCGACAATCAAAGTTCCATCAAGCTCTCTAAAGACCTGTTTCAACATCAATGTAGCAAACACATATAGCTATACATGCACTTCATCAGAAATCTCATTCATGATCAAGTTATCGAAGTGCTCTTTCTCCCTACAGAAGATCAAGTTGTAGAAATTTTCACAAAGTCTATTACAGAAGTGAAGTTTTCCAAACTTTAATATATGTTGGGAGTTCAAGAAGTTGTCGTTAAGGGGGGATAGGCTCTAATTCCTCCTTCCTTCTCCTATTGTATCTCCTTTGTAAATCCTTCAATCCTATCCCATTTTTTTCTTAATGGGGGATGTTAGGATATTTAGACACTTAGGATTTAGTTAATGTAAACTTGGTCTAATGTTTCATCAGGTAAAAGTGTGCTTCTTTAGTATGCATTTGTAGTTAGGAACTCTGACGATCACGATATGTTCCTAACAAAAATTTGATTTGACAGTTCATATTCTCCTCACTCTTAATGGCTACAATGATGTGTGTCTTAACACCCAATTGGTCCATGATATATATTTAAAGAGAATGGAGGATCATTTGTAGATGATTGATTGTGACAAACTCTCTTGTAAATATCTCTGTAAATTTTTCGTTTACATTAATAAATTTCTCCAAGTTGCCACGTTGGCTGGGGTCGTGGATGTTTCTCTGTAGGGGTTTTACCACATGAAAACATTCATGTGTTGATATTTGATTTGGTTGTTTGAGTGGTTAGAGAAGGTTTTTTTCCTCTTTTGGAATCCCTTCATTTTCGAACAGGAGTTTGGCAGTAAGTTGGTGCTCTCCTTTCATGTGAATTCCTTGGCAAGATGGATCGCCCAAGGCACTGTGTAGCAGAGAAGGGGATGTTTGAGCCTTGAGGCTGAGTATAGAAAGGAACATGCAACTTAATAATGAATATGGCATGGTGTCTTGGACCATGTGGGTGTGTCAGAGAAGAACAATGAACTGGATTATTTCCCATGGAAGCTTTGTGAAGCACAAGACAACCATACATATGAGTATTGGTTTATGCTTGCAAAAGTTTTTTGAATAAATGTTAATATTTTGGAGTTGATAATATCATATGATAATGGATATAATAGATATAATTTCTTAATGGTTTCTATAGGAATAGATGGATAATGAATAAGCAAGTTGACAGGATTGTAGAAGAGGCAAGTTGCCAGGATTGTTGAAAAAACAAGTTATCAGGCTTGTAGAAGAAGCAAGTTGTCATGCTTGTAGAAGATGCAAGTTAGGGCTTGTAGAAGAAGCAAGTTGTTAGTATTTCAAAAGAATCAAATTGGAGTTGAAGATGCAATGTAGGAGGAAAATCTACAACTATTTGAATATTTGGAGATTCCATTATCATGGTTCGAGTTCCTGGAGCCGCAACTCTGACAAGTGGTACAACATGATGGACTGAAGTGCAGAGAAGGGGGTACACTTCATTCATTTGTGAGATTTGTGGGGAAAGATATCTTGTTTGTTGGAATTGTTGTGGTAATCAAAAAATTGTGAAATTTGTTGTAGCTGGAATTCCTAGAGCCTCATCTCTAAGACTTCCTAGTTGGTTTTTGTTGAAGCCCTAAAGGGAAGTGATACAACCTAAGAGACCATGATGAAAAGAAGGGGGTACACTTCCTTAGATTGTGCGGATTAAGAGGAACGAGATATTTCACGTTAGAATTGTTGCAAGAGTTACTGAAGTGAAATCATTATGTATGGTTTTGGGCCAGAATGCCATGTATCTATGGATTTTTGGGTCGGAGAGCCTATATATAAGTATTTTGGGATATAGTGCCTAGGTGATATTAGGCCAAAGATCTTATATGTTGAAAAAGGGCAAGAGAGCCTAGAATTTTAATATGTATGTACACTTGTATGGTGTTGTGCATTAAGGAAAATGAAAAAGTAAGGGGTAGGGGATGTAATATCCCCATTTCTAATCCCCACAATTATAATGTAATTGTGAAAATATTAATTAGGCTAGTGAGTTGTATGGTTGAGTGGGATAGCCCGTATTGATTAATATGGAAAAGGGCCAAATTATGTATTTTGTACATTAAAATAATTAATAAATAATAATCATTGGTTGTGGTATAAGCATGATGGTAACATCAGGGGGATATGATTCCAAAAGTGGTGGGTCCAAGGGGTCACCCATTTATATTAATTCATCCAGTTCATTATAAAGTTTATTCCTTTAGAAATATCAAAAGAGATATTAAAGAGATGTAAGGATTGTAGATGGGGAAATGTCAACCCACTAATTTATGAAAGCATGGGCTGAGTACATTTGCTTTTTGGGAAATGTGTGCATCAATCTTGCATGAGAAGAAAAGGAAATTAGAGTGCCTTTTTGGGTCATTTTTTGATGTTGATTTTGGAATGTGAGAGGAGGGTTGAGTGTTGGAAAAAGAGCACCAACCATGTTGTGCTTAAGTACAACAATTGTTGTTCTGAGTTATATAATGAAAATGAGGTTGTAGGCCTATTATTAAGGATGTATACCTATGAGTGACTTTTCATGTTGAGTAAATGGATCAAGAGACTTGAGAAGGATATGTGAACACTCTTGGAACAATAGAGAATTCCTATAGTCCCCATTTGTGACATTTCCTAGCCAAACAAGTGCCCCAGAGCCTAAGAGGGAAGTGGGAAATACTGAGGGACTATGTATAGTGAAGAGAGATCACATTCCTTGGGTTGTGTGGGTTGAGGGGAAAGAGAAAGTTGGTGAATTGGAATTTGTTATGGAGTAGGACCTTGGTATTGGGTTGTTGAATTATGGAGAGTGGAAAGTAAAAAAGACCATACCTCCTTGTGGAATCATAGCCTCAACTATTGGGTGGCTTGCTGCTGAGATTTGGAACAACGATCCTATGGCTAGGAGGATCGTCCCTTCTACACAGCCAGTCGATTCAACAATTTTAAGATAATTTTTCATTATGTTTTGTTTTAAAATAATATTATTTTTGTGTATATATGTTAATTTAAATGTTTCTACTATGTGTTTGTATGGATTCATTCTAGTTTTCAAATATGTTTTTGTTTACATTGATAAAATAACATGCTAATTGTTGTTGTTTTTATTATGAAATAATTTTTTTGTTTTAAGTGGGTTAGTAGGTAGGGGTTCTTTACAGTTCTCTCAGATGAAAAAACCCTTGTCACACAATACACCCATGTCAGAAATATTTTTACATGATATGTTCCTCAACACATATCCCGCTAGTATCATGAGTGTTTTTCTCTTTCATTAACACTTAACGCATTACTTGATATCTCCCTCTCATTTATTCTCACCCTAAATATAATTTTGATATCCCTATGTGTTTGGCATATTGTCACACAATTTATGTTTTACTTAGAAATGCATTAATGGCCCACATGTCTCTAGTTTTTCTATAGATCAAAAAATCCACCCCACCTATGATGTTCCAATTTTTAATATGTTACCTACTCCCAAAGGAATATCTCCTACCTTTTCAAAGGAAAAATATACATACAATGTTTTCCATTATACTCATCTACCTCTTTCATTTTCATTACAATGTTTGAAAACATAGGTATTCCAATAGAGGACGAACACCTTCAATAACCATCACACAAATAGATTGAAGATCAACACATGGATGTTTGATGTGGTAAAACCCTTGTGGGGAAACATCCACAGCCCCAAAAAATGTGGCCACTTGGAGAAATTTATTAATGCAAAATAACAAAGAGATTTAAAAGAGAGTTTCTCACAATCAATCATCGGAAAATGACCCTCCATGTTCTTTAAATATAGATCATGGACCAATCAAGTGTTAATCCACGAATCAATGTAGCCATTGAGATCAAGGATAATATGAATTGTTGAATCACTCTATGTCATGATCATAAAATTACCTAACTACAAATGCATACTAAAGAAACAAACTTTTACCTAATGACACATTAGACCAAGTTGATCTTAACTAACTCCTAGGTGTCTAAATATCCTAATGTCCCCCCTTAAGAAAAACTTGGGATATGATTGAAGTATTTACAAAGGTGACACAATAGGAGAAGGAAGGATGTGTTAGAGCCTATCGCCCCTTAAATACAACTTCTTGAAATCCTAACATAGGTCAAAGTTTGGAAAACTTCACTTCTATAAGAGAATTTGTGAAAATTCCAGCAACTTGATCATCTGTAGGAAAAAATAGCACTTCAATAACTTGATCATGAATGATATTTCTCATGAAGTGCATGTGTAGCTCAATGTGTTTGATGTGTTGATGTTGAAATAGATATTTGGTGAGCTTTATGGCACTCTGATTGTCGCACGAGAGGGTGGTGGGATGACGTTGCTGGAATCCAAACTCTAAAAGGATTTTTTGAAGCCATAAGGCTTCCTGACTTGCATTAATCGTTTCTTGGCACTGTACTCCTGCTGAAGAGAGATCAATATCCTATTGGTTCTTATAGGCCCAAGTGACATTTTATGAACTAAGGTTGAAAACATAACCTGTAGTAGAACTTTTATCATCAGGGTCGCCAACCCATTCAGAATCAGTGAAACCAACCAATAAAGGATTCCCCATTAGTTGTAATGTATCTCAAAATGAATTGTACCCTGTACATACTGAAGTATCCTTTTATCTTCGTTCCAATGGATTTCACGAGGTGTTTTCATATACCGGGAAACAATACCAACAACAAAGGAAAGATCAAGACATGTATGATTCAAGTATAAGAGGCTACCAACTAACTGACGATACAAAGTGGCATCAACTTCAGGAGAAGTATAGGTGGCAGCAAGTTTGACTCCAGACTGGAAGGGAGAAGGGGATGGTTTAGAATATTCCATGTGAAATTAGTGAAGAATGTCACAAGCATACTTATACTGGGAAAGAAAAATTATTTCCTTTGTTTGCAATATTTGGAGGCCAATGAAATAGTGCAAATAGCCTAAGTCGATCATTTCAATTTTTTTCTTAAGACTATTTTCACATGGTTTAAAATTTTAGGGTCACTACCATTGAGGATAATATCATCAGCATAAAAAACAAGGATTATGAGATGGCTTCCTACTTTATTTGTATATACATTAGGGTCAGAATGACATCTAGAAAAGCCAGTATCAAGAAGAAAGCTATCCTTTTTGGCATACCAATATTGAGGGGCTTGTTTAAGACCATAAAGAGATTTATTAACGTGGAAAACAAGGATGGACTCATTATAGACATAGCTAGGATGTTTTTCCATGTAGATTTATTCTTACAAATATCCATGCAAGAAGGAAAATTTAACATCCATCTAATGGACCTCCCATTTATGTGAGGAAGCAAGGGAAAGAACAAGGCAGATGGAATTAATTTTGTGTACAAGGGAAAAGGTTTCATTATAGTCAATTCCTTCAACTTGGGAGAATCCTTTGGAAACTAAATGAGCCTTGTGCCTTTCAACACTTCCATCTGATGCATACTTACTTTTATAGACCCATTTACATATGACAAGTTTTCTTTCTTTCAGAAGAGGTACAATATTTCAAATATCCTTCACCATTAAAGAGTGATACTCTTCATTGATTGCTACATCCCAATTTGGATGACCTGAAGATTCTACAAATGTATCTAGATCATGAGTCTCTAAAACTTGAGCCAAAATAGAAGAGGCTCATTGTAATTGTGAATGTGTTTGACGTTGATATGAAGGATCACCAACTGCTTCTCGTGTTGAACAGGCCCATCTAGGAAGCGATGTTGGTGGTGCAGGTTCATGTTCAATGGACTCGTCTGGATAAAGGTGAGAAAGAGGTGATGTATTTTCATCCTCATTGTCATCATATAAATAAGAAGAAACCAAAATAGGAACAAAATATGGAAAAGACATTAAATATGGCTCGCAGGTTGAAGAAGGAACAAATGTCGAATTAGGCTCACATGCCAAGATATTTTCATCAAATTTAACATCGCTTCTAATAAAAATTTCATTAGAATGAGGTTGAATAAGTCTATAACCTTTGACATATTTAGAATATCCAACAAAAATACAATTATCACTTTTAGGATGTAAATCTTTCCTTTTCTCATCAAGAATGTGAGCCCATGCTACACTTCCAAATACACGGAAGTGGGTTACATTCATTTCCCAAATTTTGCTTCTTTGGATCCATGCCTACCGAGATCCTTTTGACATACAATATTAGGTTCTTCGGGATCTATCATCCACCCCAAAATATCTTTTCAACAATTATATATCTGGTTCTTTGGCTTTGTTCCCCACCCAAACTACTCATCTTCAACATAGTAGTTCATAACTATTTCTCTATGGTGTACCCTCCCACCTAGATCTACAATTGGAACCTATTTTCACATATTGTATACTTTAGTTCCATAGTCATGGTTCAGATCTAGTTTTGTAGAGTGTGACCTCCCACCCAAGTCTATGTCAACACTCGCTTTCATTCATTCCCTTTTTAAGTTATGCAGTCAACATAGAAGTATGTATCCATATAGGAATGATTTCTCCATGCAACAAGCCTTTCTTAGTGCAAGATGAATTCCCCCTACTTTATTTCTACACTCAAAGAATAATCCTTTCTCCATGCAAGAAAAGCACCATTCCCCCTACAACAACTTCATAGTTCTAGGACTTGGTGCAACACATACAACATATAGCATCTACATTTCACATATCATTATTGGAATTTTCACATTAACCATGCTCAATATCTAACACAAATGAAACCATGCATATGAGCCTCCACATTCCTCATGTACTAGGAACTCTCCATGTGTCTACATCATCTCATTGATAACATCTACCATTGGATCAATATAATCAACATTTTCTCTTTGCAACAATATCACAACTCTACACAAGAACATTTTCATCTCCCCCAATAATGCCTCATCAACTACCCAATATGGAGACATAATGATGAATAGGATGGAAAGATGATTCTTCATACTACCTCTTTAGACATGCACACATGGACTCTTTCACCACAACAAAGTCACCCATACACGCCAACACTACTTCCCTTCATCACAGATTCGGGAAACATGTCTCATCTAGTGACCTTATCACATATTGGGCTAGTGCTTCACATATCGGAAGTATGCATCCTCATTACTCCATTTCTCTATATTCTTAAAGATTATGCAATGATCTAATAAATGTTGATCACTTAGCTTCACCAAAAATCAATTTTATGGATAGTCCCCTTGCATGCATCTCCTCTCTCTTTGACACTACACCTAGTCATTGTTCATGCCACCCACCTCCTATCCTTCCTAAAATCATTGCACTCTCATTCACTGTGGATTTATTTCATCTCCAACATGATGCACACATTGTTATAATCTCTAACATTCCCAACCCATCATTCTATGGTGTACAATATCCCACTAGCCCTCTCATTTGTGAATTATAGGAGATACTCATACATCTTCTAGTCATCATCTCTTTCATAGTCAATGCTCATATTACTTGTATTCATTACTATCTAATCACCAGTCGAATAGATTTTCACAACAACAAACACATTGTACACAAAGCAGTTTCTTTAGCATCACCTTTATGAATAGAGTTCCTCACTTTTAAAGTTTTAAAATCTCTAGACTCACTTCCAAGCATACCATCAGTAGTTGGGACTTATATTGTAGCCTTCTTAACCCAACCTAATGGCATTCCTAAAATGAGAGGAATGTAGGGATGCTTTTGACCTAAACTAGGAGGAACTAATGTATAACATCAACATGCACTCTCCAAGGAGTACACACCCACAAAAATGCTCATCTCTTAGGGAGTGCTCCCCTTATTTACAACATTCTTTTTTATGTATTTTATTGATGTGTGAGCATAAGTTAGGTAGTTGTATCTTTCCATCCCTTGAGTTGTGTACATTGGTTTTATTTATTATTTATTTTCATCCACTGAGTTGTGTGCATCCTTTTGTGGACCCATTGTAAAATTATTTATGTTTATTGACAAGATGAATATAGGAAAGCAACCAATTCTAAGTTTTTTTCTTCCTTTTATTCTCTTTCTATGTTCTATCTCATATTTGTGGGTTTATTTGTTATATTTCTAGCTTTAGATGTGAGGTTCTTGAAGCCTCACATTGCCTAAACTTAAATTACATGTCCATCCCAAGCACTTAAATACTTAGGACAACTAATAAAGGAACATTTTAGATTATAATGTTATAAGGATGTTAAAAAATACATAAATTTCACTTAAATACTTATGAAAACTCAATAAAATCCAAGGATGTTAAAAAATGCATAAATTCATCCAAAAAGAACAAGGCCAAGGATGTTAAAAAATGCATAAATTCATCCTATATTAGAAAGGAAAAGATCAAAAATAAAAAATCCATCCTATATTAGAAAGGACAATACCAAGGATGACAAAAAAGTTTATTGAGTAGCATATTTTCAAAAAAAAAATATGTAGCATCAAGTTGTTCTTAACATTTTAAGTCCCAAAAGGCCTCCAACCTAAAATTTTCCAAGTACAATCATTTAATATTCATAAAGTCAATAAAATAAAAGGTTAATGATTGACAAGTCCCAAAAGGCCTCCAACCTAAAATTTTCCAGTGCAATCATTTAATATGTGTAAGTCAATAAAATTAAAATAAAAGATTAATGATCCACATCAATGGAAATTAATCTTATAAACATTGTGAATCTCTAAATAATTCAAGTATCAATTGGGCATTTGGATAACCACATTCAAATATGCAAATATCGTTTCCTTGTTTTCTCAAAACAAAAGTTAAAACTTAATCATGTAACAAATGGACTCTTTTTTGGTTACAAATTTGAAAAAAATAAAAATAAAAGTTTTAGGTATGAATAGAGTTCTATTATCATTCAAGGTTGCACATAGTGGAACAAGTCTTAGAGGGGTTTTGACCAATTCTAAATTAATTCAAATCATCAAAAAATTAATTCAAGTTTGTAAGTAAGAAAAATTCTAACTTTTTGTATAGTCAATTTCCAAAAACTAAAAAGTAAATTATTCTTGAAAACAATTTCAAATTAATTCATAAAATCCCTTTAAATAAATTAACTAAATTTAATAATAATAATAATTTATTTTTAAAGTCACTACCAAACTAAACACATTCTACACTACATTCTAAACTATTATACATACACACAAAGAAAAACTATTTTATTTAAAAGATAACTTAATACTCTTTGAAACCATAACAATTACTTTCCATCATCATGATTATCCTTCAAATTTCTTCCTACGCAATCATCATCGCATTATTGTTAAGAAAACTTAACTTGTTAAGAGCTTCCCAATTATATTATGTATCATCTTTTATCATATATTGATTCTATTGCAAAACAACTTGCCATAAACGATTTACATTTATCAATCTCATATTCAATAACTCTCTATATTTTTAACGATTTACAAGGTAGGGTAAGTTTATTTCATTTAACATTTTGACAATATTTAAAACAAAATAGACGAGTAAAATATTGATCATCGTGTTGTTTTTTTAAAGTAAATAAAATATAAAATAAAGGAATTAAAATTAAATATATTTTAAAATGTTATTATCATATTTGAAATTGAAATTGAATATGGTGAAAATAGAAATATTAAAATTATAATGGATTTTATGATAAACAAGATTTTTGGAATTGTTAATTGGATTTATTTGAGGTGTTTAGGAGGAATGATTGTTAATCTTTTTATTCATGATCAATTCTGGTAAGTGATATTTTGATCTTTTGAGGTTGTTTTATGAATAAATTGCAATTTTAAACAATATATGAGATTACTGCTGATATTTTGGACGTTTCAAAACATTAGACACAGAAAGCTCAGCAACAATATGACTAACTGTGAAAATCTTCACTCTAAAATATATGAGATTTTCTTTTTTTGTCTCTACAATCCTAGGAAAACATATCACTTTTTTTTCTCTATAATCCCATGCAATAAGTCTAATGATGACAAGGTAATGAATTGTAACATGTTGAGCAATAAATTTTCAAATTTAAAAATAAAGATAATTAATCTGTTCTGATGCATTTTATAAAAGAGTCATTGCTTTACAAATTGATTTGAAAAATTCTTAATATAATACACACCTTCACCCTCCCACCACTCTTGACTCTGCATTCTATAAAGACACCTTCACTCTTTGTACTGCAACATATACCCACCCCTTGAAAGAATAAGTTGATTAACATTTTATTATCCTTATCCACCAGTAACAATAAGTTTGTAATTAAAATATTTGTATACTGATCTTCATATCCAGAGTAAATGCTGAGTTGATTTTTTTTTAAATGAAAACAGTACACATATTTGCACTACTTTTTAGGAATAATATTTTCAGAAATATACACCTTCACAAATGCACAGTTAAAAACACCTTCACCCTTTGTACTGCAACATATACCCACCCACCCCTTGAAAGAATAAGTTGATTAACATTTTGTTATCCTTATCCATCAGTAAGGATAAGTTTGTAGTTAAACTATTTGTATGCTGATCTTAATATCCATCTATATTGAGAGTAAATGCTGAGTTGAAATTTTTTTTATGAAAACAGTACACATATTTGCACTACTTTTTAGGAATAATATTTTCATTTCTGAATACGAATGCAAACAGCAACGAGCATAAAATCATGGCTATCCTGTTATTAACTGTATTTTCTTTCATGGGTGCTCGTTACTTAGTCTTGTTCCTCATCCTCTCGCTTCTCTACAGGGAACGGTTGCTCTTGCTCATTGTCGGACCGTTGCTCTTGCTCATTGTTGGTGTCCTTTTCGTTGTCCTCTCCCTTCTCTGCAGATGGTTCTTGCTCTCCCTTCTCTGCAGATGGCTCTTGCTCTTCCTCGTTGTTGGCGTCTTCCTCCTTTTCCTTGTCCTTCCCCTTGTCTACAGGCTGTTGTTGGTCTTTCTTATTCTTGGTGTCTTCATCCTTCCCCACTGGTGGCTCTTGCTTATTCTTGGTGCACTCCTCCTTCTCTTGCTTATTCTTGGTGCACTCCTTCTGTACCGGTGGCTCTTGCTTATTCTTGGTGTCTTGATCCTTCTCTACTGGTGGCTCTTCCTTATTCTTGGTGCACTCCTCCTTCTGTACCGGTGGCTCTTTCTTATTCTTGGTGCACTCATCCTTCTCTACTGGTGGCTCTTTCTTAGTCTTGGTGCACTCCTCCTCCTCTACCGGTGGCTCTTTCTTATTCTTGGTGCACTCCTCCTTCTGTACCGGTGGCTCTTGCTTATTCTTGCTGCATTCCTTTTTCTTCTCCTCCCCATTCTTGGTGCACTCTTCCTTCTCTACCGGTGGCTCTTTCTTATTCTTGGTGCACTCTTCCTTCTGTACCGGTGGCTCTTGCTTATTCTTGCTGCACTCCTTTTTCTTCTCCTCCCCATTCTTGGTGCACTCCTCCTTTTCCTTCTCCTCCCCTCTAGGGTTGATGTCCTCCACTTTTTCCACATGTCGCTGTTGCTCTGCNTCCTTCTGTACCGGTGGCTCTTGCTTATTCTTGCTGCACTCCTTTTTCTTCTCCTCCCCATTCTTGGTGCACTCCTCCTTTTCCTTCTCCTCCCCTCTAGGGTTGATGTCCTCCACTTTTTCCACATGTCGCTGTTGCTCTGCTTCCTTCTCCTCCTCCTCCTTTATAGAGGGCTGTTCGTCAGTTTCTGGATGATTGTTGATCTCCTCCGGGTTCTCCTCGTCTACAGCCGGCTGTTCGTCTGTCTCTCGATGATTGTTGATCTCCTCCGGGTTGTCTCGGCAAGGCCGTCGGAACATTATGAAATGTGGACGATGATTTGCATAGTGCACCCACGTAGGCGATTGCTCAACTCCCAACTCTTTCCATTCATCCTGCACATGAAACAGTATATATATACAGCAATTATTCTTCACCTTTTATGATGTAATAGAACAGATACGTTTTAATATCTCTCAATCTTCTTACCTCCTCCAACAGTCTGTTCAGCGGAAATTTTTCAAGAATAGCATTCGGCAGCGTAAGATGCCTGTGTATGTAGTTACATTAGGTTAGATTTAAATTACAATATTTTTTTTTTCAGGAAGGAATAATTTTCTCTTAAATAGTAATTGTTTTGCTATTCAATTTTTGAATCAAAGGTAATTTTCCAATATATATAGGCTGGAATAGTTGCTTTGCTATTCAATTTTTGAATCAAAGGTAACTTTTCAATACATATAGGCTCTAATAGTTGCCTTGCTATTCAATTTTTGAATCAAAAACAACTTTCCAATACATATAGGTTAGAAGCAATTACAACTTATTCATTTTTAGCTTTATTCATATTATTAAGGAAATTGAACCAGGATGGGAAGGATAACAATCATTCCTCACAATCATCCAAGCTACACCTAATTGACAGATTTAAATTACAACTTACAACTACGAAATCTATAATTCTTAATCTTTACCTGTACTCGTAAAAATTATCATCGTAGTACTTTTCTGAATACTGAATCTCTTTAATATCGTTAATAGGTTCTTTCCTTTGAAGAAATTCCATTAAATCGATGTGCTTTTCTGAATACTGAATATCATTGATGGCTCGTTCCCATTGATCACGTTCCATTCTTATCTTCAGAAATGGATGGATGGAAAGAGAAGATGAAGAATTGATATATTGGATCGCGTCGGAAGATGATTGAGATGTAAATTCTACTGGATATATATCCTCAACTATGGGGAGACGAAACGATCGAAGGAAGATGATAAAATATGGGGAGGCGAAACGATGGTCTCATCCAATCAATTTTCTAAAACCACTATTCACAAATAAAGCATCTATCGTATGTGGAAGAGATGCAAGTGCATCTACGTACTAGGCAAAGGCTTAGGGTTTCTATGAGTAATGACTCATCCCATTTTTAAAATTTTGTCCTATTTACAATTAAGTTACAAATAAAAAAATATTTATATAATGGATTTTAATAAAAGGAAACTTTAAATTTCCTTTTCTATAAAGAAACGGTAGATAAAAACTAGACGTTTTCATACGATCTCTAGTGGGAAGGCCAAGCCAATCCCTAGTTGGAAGGCTCTATGGGCAACCAAGTGTTGAAGAAGTCTATTGAGAGTTGGATTCAAAATATATGGAATCTAATCCTTGTGTCTAATCCAAGTTTCTACCTTCTAGTTAGTGGTTGGTGGCATTTATTTTAGGTTGAAAGTGGATGTTGCTAGGATTTTTGGGACCTATTGGTTGTGAGATAAATCTCCATTATCTCTTAAGAGATGGAGTTCATCCTTTAACCTTAGGTTAGAGAAAACAACCATACATCTTGTGTGGGTAAAATTATTAGGCTTCTTAATCAATATTTGGATAATAGATATTTTCAAGGTGATTGACAATAGATATGAATAAAATCTATCAAAATTCTAAAGATGGCACTATATCACACATTCAGAAAACAACCATACATCTTGTGTGGGTAAAACTACTAGGCTTCCTAATCAATATTTGGATAATAGATATTTTCAAGGTGATTAGCAATAGATGTGGATAAAATCTATCAAAATTCTAAAGATGGCACTATATCACACATTCTGATGGTAATTGATATGGAGAAAGGGATAGCATAGGAGATTGTGTTGGACAAGAGCATTCCCTTTAGATGTATTAGATGTCATGCATACAATCATGTAGATGTGGATTGTTCATTAAAATTTACAAAATAAAATTTAAAAAAAAAGTGAGTTAGGAAGGGGAATGGTGATGTGTAAGTGGTGCTTTATTGGAGGAGAAGATGAATGGTCATTGAATGAGTGAAAAAGGAGGGATAGTAAATAAAGAAGATGGTAGGCCTTGAATAATTCCAATATTGGATGAATTTTATTAATGTGAGCCACATATAAATACATTGACCTTTGCTTTCATATTAAACTTTTCTCTTCAAGTGTTTTGGTGAAGATGTTTACAATTTTCTCATTTGTGGAAAAATGTATCAAATGAATGATATTGGCCTCTACATGATGTCAAATGAGATGGTACTTCATGTTGATGTGCTTTGTTCGATCATGTAATATATGATTCTTGGCCAACTCAATTTCAGAAGTGTTTCCAATCAAAAGTGGAGTGTCATGTTCACCTATTTCTCATACAAATCATCTAATATCTTCATGAGCCACACAATCTCTTTTATTACCTTTGTAGAAGCCACATACTCTACCTCTGTAGTGCAATCTACTAGAAAAAAATATTTGTGTGATCTCCGGAAGATAGTTAATGATCGAAGACTCATGAGGTATCCTGGAGTAGACACTTTGTTCTCCTTATCCCCATCAAAGTTGTTAAGTTTTAAGATGTGCTAGGCTCAAGCATGAAGTTTATTTCATTTATCATGTACTTGAACCATAAACAAATGCAACAACACCATACACAAGTGTTTCAATAACCAAGATCTCAAGAAGAATAATCATGCACAAGAACACAAGAAATATCCTGGGAAACCCTTCTACACAAGGGAAGAAAACCCTGTAATCCTTTGTTATATTATCAAGAGAAGATCCCCCATCCACCACAAACCTAGCACACAAAAGGGTGCTGCTATGACTAAGAAAGCTAGCTCTTAGAAAAGTGTGAGTTGCAGTTCTCATAATTTCAGACCTCGACTTTTGAAATCATGAGATGACACAATGATGAGTGTGTAATCCTCAATGGGGATTCACCTTTATTTATACAAAACTTATCACATCAAATGATGTGTCTATTGGCACAACAGGGCCGACCTGTAAAACTTAATAATATAATAAATATAATTAATAATTACAATATTAATTATCTTTACATGGTGGGCCCGACTTGTACCCTTTACATCATAATTAGGGTTACAAGTAAATCTTACACTTAGACAATATAGCAAGGGATCCACATGTCCATTAGTGCTCAGCCACTAGGGACGCGTCCACCTGTGCTCAACCATAGGGACATTATATTTAATAGATCTCTATCTCAACTGAGTCCATAGAAGACTCATCTGGAGAACCACATCGTCTCAACTCTCACACAGAGGAGAACGATACACCCATCACATGGGCACACCCAACCACTAGGGGACAAATCAAATATCTAGTGGAGAACGATTCCCCAAACACTAGGGACGACTCAACTCTCTAGAGGAGAATGATGCCCCAACCACCGAGGGACAACTCAACTCTCACACATAGGAGAACAATGCTCCATCACATGGGTATGCCCAACACTGGGCTCCCTCTCACACCAACTCAACTCAGTCACAGAGGAGAACGTATCCTGGAGGATGTCTCACGACACTGCAATCATCAACACTATCTCTCATCTAGGGAGGCATTCTCCACCAGGCTAAGACTCTCACGAAAGTACTCAAACTTCATCATGGAAAGTGGTTTGGTAAAGATATCTGCAATCTACTCATGTGTAGGAAGGTACTACACATGTACTTCTTTCCTCTGCACCATGTCTCTGATATAATGATATTTTATCTCAATGTGTTTCGATTTATCGTGAAACATAGGATTCTTAAAGATCTTCACACAACTCTGGTTATCACAATGAATAATGGTAGAATCCATCTCATGATCAAATAAATCTGTCAAGAGCTTGCGAAGCCACACTACTTCGCGGACTGCCACACTCAATGCTATATACTCTGCTTATGCAGTATTGAAAGCCATAGAGATCTATTTCATGCTGCACTAGGAAACCATGTCAGACCCCAAGGTAAAACAACAACTAGATGGTGTCTACTGGTCCACTGTGCTCCCTGCCCAATCTACATCGGCATATCCCTGCAATCTCATGTATACATCGAAGGCATATCTCAATCCATATCCAATTGTGCCTCGTAGATATCTCAATACATGCTTCGTTGCTATCCAATGAGTCTGTCTCGGCTTACTCACAAATCACGAATCCCTATGGCTGCTTGATGCAAACTTATTCCTTAATCTCACCATTGAGAAAGGTTGTATTTACATCCATCTGTTGTAGTTTCCAACCCATAGATGTAGCCAGTGCAATTATAGTACGGATGGAAGTGTTTCAGGCTACAGGAGAAAATATCTCCTTATAATAAATTCCCTCTACCTGTAAAAATCCTCTGGCTACAAATCTCACTTTTAACTTCTTGACACTTGCATTGACTACATGCTTGATCATATAGATCCACTTCGAAGTCACTACAAACTTCCCTTCTAGTCTTGGAACAATATCCCACACATCATCCTTCATGATGGACTGATAATCTTATGTCATGGCATCTTTCCATACCTATTGACCTGCTGCTTCTCCATGACAAGAAGGCTCAATATCTATGATGTGGCTCAAGGATGAAACATAGCTCAAAAATATCTTTGGTTTCTTGCTCTCTCGGAATGTGCCTTGAGGAGCTGCATGTCCCTCTGCCTCTTGCAGAGTTTGTCGAGCTGAGAGATGCATTTTATGGCCTACTACAATGTCTCTGGGAATATCAACTGGATCAACTAGATTGATTGGATCAATGGTTATCTCCCTCTGAAATGTTGAAGGGGGAGAAGGTATTGTTTCTTCCTTATTCTCAAATAGTTTGACTCCCTCTAAGTCAAGTGACTCCCTCTAAATTCTGAAGTATAGACATCTTCCTTTTCCTATGTTTCTAACCTAGATACATCTCATGTCTTCTCAAGTCCTCTACTGACTCTACAGTACTTTGTTGGCCTCCCGTACTAGGATAATAACCAAGATGACCTCCCGTAGGGATAATAATCAAAATGGCCTCTTGTACTGGGATAATAACCAACCAATACAAAGGGGATCTCATACCATGGATAATGGCCCTTCAATAATGAAATAAGAAATCTAGCCTCCCATAGGGATAACAACCAAAAAACTAAAATAAATGGACTCCTGTAATAGGGATACTGGTCCTACAACAAAAATCAAAACATACCTAGAAATCATTCAAGGGTCAATATACTTTACCTTTCAAAGAAAGTGTTGTTTTTGAAAATCATCATCATCAAGTTCCCTTGACTTCTTCTATGGTGGATACTCATTGACATTGGTTTTTCCTCTTCTGAGGACTCAAAAAAAGGTACCAAGACAAGGCTCTTAGTCTTCCTCAAACAATCCTTGACCAAAACAATTCCTAATAGAGATCTGAAAAATGCTCTCAAAAGATATCAAACAAGACCTGAATCTATGTTCCAAACACTTATGGAACTTGTATTGGATAGATGGCTTGAATATGCTTAAGAAAATCCATTCAAAATAACCTCAGGTCTGCCAACAAGGTTGATCTTAGATCCAAGGTTCTATTAGAAACTCAACTTTGGTTCTACCTTAGTTCTATCCACAGAGCAGCCTCATATTGGCCTTCAGCCATACTTTCTCAGGAACTTGGCCTAGGAACAGGCTCAAACCCAGCCTTGAATTATTTTCACTTCATGCAATCCTCATATTTTCACTTACAACTATGATTACTGCCATTGGTCTACACTTGAATTGTCCTATTCAACTTTGACTTAGCTCACCTTTCCATATGCCATGTTGATCATAGGTCTGCAATTTTCACTGGAATCCTTGTATTGTCTCTATCACAACTTGGTCTCTGTAATTTGGATTGCTTCTATTCACACAAGCTAGCTATCAACCTTACCTATAATACACATAGAAATGATTCTAAGAATAGACCAAAACAACCTCAAAAACTTGTTGTAACATATTTAAATATGCCTCAAAACTTTGCCTTAAAATTAGCACTCAATACAGGCCTGGACCTCGACATTATCCTCCTTAGAAATTATTTATTGAGACTGCCTCAAAATCACTTCGGAGGCTGCTACAGGTGTGGTGCCACGGGTCTGTAAATATGCTCCCAAACTTCACTAGCAGATGGTTGTCACAGCCTTAAAAAATGCTGGTTGTAACAGCCTTCAAAGGATGTCCAAAACTTGTTGCTAGGGTAGCCTATTTTAGGTTGTAACAACCCCTTTTTCTTTGTCGTTCCAACTTCACAAAAGTGTTTCAGTACTATGGTTGTTCTTCTCCTACCGGCTGAACCCTTAAAATTCTTGTGGATGCCCTATTCCATGTTGTCGAGCCTCCCTAACCTATTGTACCATCTGCCTGTACCTGCGGATGCCTCAGAAATTACCCCATGAGTCTCAAGTCCTACCAAAGGTCTGCGACTACCTTTTAAGAACTCAAACAAGCCTTGGCCTAGGCTAATAAGTCTGTGGCCAGCTTCAATTCCCTCAATCCAGCCTGCGGTTAGCTCCAACTTTTATTACAGAGGTCTGGCCCCTTCAAATTTTACCAAAAAATCTTAAGGAGAGGTCTGACCCTCTTTATTCATACTAGTAGTGGGGTTTTATCATCCCTTAACCTCCACGACCTTCCTTCAAACTGTGCAACGGTCATCTTCAGGACCTGCTATGATACCATGTTAAGTTTTAATATGTGTTAGGCTCAAGAATAAAGTTTATTTCATTTAGCATGTACTTGAACCATAAACAAATGCAACAACACCATACACAAGTGTTGCAATAACCAATATCACAAGAAGAATAACCATGCACAAGAACACAAGAAATATCTTGGGAAACCCTTCTACACAAGGGAAGAAAACCCAGAAATCATTTGCTATATTCTCAAGAGAAGATCCCCCATCCACCACCAAACCTAGCAAACAAAATGGTGTTGCTATGAATGAGAAAGATAGCTCTTAGAAAAGTGTGAGTTGCAGTTCTCATAATTTCAGACCTCAACTTCTGAAATCATGAGATGACACAATGATGAGTGTGTAATCCTCAATGGGGATTCACCTTTATTTATACAAAACTTATCACATGAAATGATGTGTCTATTGGCACAATAGGGTCGACTTGTACGACTTAATAATATAATTAATAATTACAATATTAATTATCTTTACATGGTGGGGCCGACTTGTACCCTTTACATCAAAATTAGGGTTACAATTAAATCTTACACTTAGACAATATAGAAAGGGATCCAAGTGTTTTGGTGAA
>SNQJ01S0164022.1:0-12282 GCA_010110895.2 Picea sitchensis | reverse complement strand
ACGACTTAATAATATAATTAATAATTACAATATTAATTATCTTTACATGGTGGGGCCGACTTGTACCCTTTACATCAAAATTAGGGTTACAATTAAATCTTACACTTAGACAATATAGAAAGGGATCCAAGTGTTTTGGTGAATATGTTTACAATTTTCTCATTTGTGGAAAAATGTATCAAATGAATGATATTGGCCTCTACATGACGTCAAATGAGATGGTACTTCATATTGATGTGCTTCGTTCGATCATGTAATATATGATTCTTGGCAAACTTGATTTCAAAAGTGTTAGCGTCGGAAGTCACTCATGGATTGCTTGCAGGAGCAGAGCCCTACACCCATCAGTTTAATGTCACGATTTGTTTACAAGGGGATGATAAAATGGAGATAAAGACTCAAGGAGAGATTACTCTAACTCAGGGACTGGGTCTGGTATGTAAATAACAAAGGAGGTCTGGGATCCTAACTTCAGCCGGTGGGTTGATTAAAAGATGAGCAGGTGGAAGACTTAGTAATAAAGGTGAACAAACAGCTTTGGGCAACAGGCTTACAGCGATTTGTAGGGGAAAAACTCTAAACGCAGGATCCTCCTGGTTCAGAGCTTCGAGAAACTGAAGAGAAGACTTGACTAGATCCTCCAATTCCATGTCATTCAACGTTAAGGAAATCATAGGAACCGATTAGAGACTCCGTAACCATTACAGTGATCCATTACAACATCATCCTATAACAGATACAACTCGACTGGATCCTCCAATTCCGAGCTGCTCTAACATAGTATAACAAAGATGTAAAGAAACTAGCATTCATAAGGCAAGAAGTCTCAGAAGTCTAGAAATAACCAGAAAACAGTGCTTCATTAAAGTTTTACAACCGGGAGATCTGCTCAACCATCGATCCTTACAAAATGGCAAAAATGCCTACATATACTTGGAGCTGACTCCGGTGCTGAAGGCGCAATCATATCATGAATTCAATGGTTGACGTTGAGGAGCTTCTATATCAGGATGGGCTGTCAGTCTGCCTCAATCAAATCTGTCCTCTGCTCCCCTATCATACGCCTCCTTAATTCAGCATGGCTCGCGCTAGGGGGTAGCTGAGCCCTTTGAATGTTGAACTGGCGTGTGCAGGTTCCTCTGGTGAGTTGGAGACTTGACGTGGCTTTCCTGAAGAGAAACGGTACAAGGGACCCTCCTGGGTAAATTTCAGCCGAGACCTTCATACTCTGCAATAAATGGGTGAGGCAAGGCTTCACCCACCCTCTTTCTCCTTTTTTGCTGAGCCGAAGCGACTCGTTAGATCCCCGAGTGGAATCCCTAATGAAAACCCGACCCAGTCCACAAGTCTCTTCTTCTTTCCTCACGGTCTCATGTACTTCACGGTGACTTTTCCCGACTCTGTATCGGGTTTCGGGGTTTCGCGTTTCCCATTGTCAAGATTTCTTGACCCTTTGAACTCTCGATCACCGATTCTCCGATGTGCTCCTTTATGTCCTTAGCCCCTCTCGACTAGACCATGGTCCATACGACCACCTCCTATATGACCTCGTCCAAACCTCTGTCGGGGTTTCGGCGATTTCGATGTCTCAATACACAAGTCTCCAGGACTCGCAATTCTCCGATTGTCGATGTGCCTTTCGTGCTAGCCCTTTGACTAGGCCCTGGTCCAAGTGACCACTACCATATGCCCTTGACCATACTTTCCATTGGGGTTTTGCAGTTCACATTTTTGAAGTGCACGAATCGCTCGTCCCCAAGATCCCCGATATCCCGATGGCTTCAAGTTTCCTGATGGGCGCTTCCCTGTCGGGACTTTCCCGATGACGCCGATCTCCTTCCACGCGTCCTTTATCAGACGAACGGTCTAGATCTCTTTCTCTATTTCTCGTGTCCATGATCAGGCTCGCTTGACGTTTATGGTTGCGGCCTTTGAATAAAACTCACCTAACCAACTTTCAAAATCCCACTTCCATGTGTTTACATTAGAGGCCTCAAATCGGAGAGGAAAACATCCTTGTGCAAGAAATGTCGCTAACAAGAAGTGTTTCCAATCAAAGTGGAGTGTCATGTTCACCTATTTCTCCTACAAATCATCTAATATCTTCATGATCCACACAATCTCTTTCATTACCTCTGTAGAAGACACATACTCTACCTCTGTAGTGGAATCTACTAGAAAAAAATATTTTGGTGATCTTCGGAAGATAGTTGATGATTGAAGACTCATGAGGTATCTTGGAGTAGACACTTTCTTCTCCATATCCCCATCAAAGTATGAATTTGTTTACCAATGATACATGCATCACATTGCTAAAAAATCCTTAGAATGGTAAACGCCATTTTTCTTCAACATACAAATATTATCATAATCAATGTGCCTAAATCTAGCATGCCATAAGAGACTAGATGACAATGTACCTTCATCATGGCAAGAGAGGTATGTAAAATTTTGTGCCCATGCAGATGTCCCTTTTAGCTTCAATAATCTCTCATCCTCTCATCCTATCATTATGACCATGTTTTCAGAACACCTCCTTATTTCAACTTATCTATAAATCATGTGAATAGTATCGACTTGCTTTCAAATGTGCACAAGAGAATGCAAGTTCCTCTACAACTGAGGAAGATAGATAACATCATGCAAAAGAAAATATTGGAATCTAGGCAATTTGATCCTGATGGAGCCAATTCTTGTAGGTTTGAGACCATATCTATCTACAAAGTATAATTCACACTCTACATTGTCATCCAATTCCTAAAATAAGTCTCTCTGAAAATTCACGTGGCAAGTAGCAATATTCATTTTGAACAAATATCCATTTATGTAAATATTGCAATCATAAATAACAAAATGAGAGGATTTAGGAGATTTACCTTTTTATTTATTTTGTTCCTTATTTGATTTGACCTTCTCCAATGGGATCCTACATGACTTTGCATCATGTCCATTCTTTCCACAATGAACATAATGAATATCATATCTCTCACCTTAATTATGCCTACACCCCTACCTATGAAATACTACTTTCTGTGTCCTCTCTTACTACCTTTTCCTATAGAAGAATTATGTGATTGATTCATCCCTTTTTTAGTAAGGCACATAGTCTCTGGTTTGAATTGTCTTCTTCCTAAAATCTCTCACATTCTACAATTTTCTCCACCAAGGGTAAAAAATGAGGGACTTCAATTGGCCACTATCTTGAAGTGATTCAAGATAGTGATATTATGTGAGATATAAGTGATGAATTCTATGAGAGAAATTTCTATACTCACACTAACAATATCAATTCCATGCATTATGGCTTTAATTTTTTACAGTAAATTTATGGGACCACTATCCTTCAACTCTAGGTTTAAGAGCTTAACCTGAAAGTTGAAGAGCTTCAACTCTAGGTTGAATAACTTGAACTATAATTGAATTAGATCGAATTTTGAATGTAAATCATGAAAATATTTCAACTTCTTCAAATCACCACAATAATATTTGATAGACATGATTTGACAACTCATCTCTTGACTTACAGAAGTAGCAAGCAAGGCATATTCTTTCTTATCTTTATTCATTCATATTACAAGATCTTTATTTGTTGTATGTTTTGCTACCCCCTCACATCTAGGGGTACTAAATAGAGTATATTTTTTCTCTTATGATCCACATTAAAGACAACAGTTCCACAAATGACATCCATGGTCCTCCACATTCAAATGACCAATGATTCTTTCCACATGCTTCTCAGCTCACTCTCACTTGATGACTATGGTCATTGACATATAGGCGGTAACTTGTTTCAATACTTCATATTAAGTGTTAATTCCTTATGTATTTGTCTTGAAAGTAATGATCAAGACGTTGAGTCAAATAATGGATTATGATGCTCTAAATTTGTTCCTTTTTCCTTTTTTCACCTTGGTGGTCATCATCCCCTCCTAGATAAGTGTTGTCACTATTGGGTAGAGTTGTCCTAATGAGGGGTTGTGATAGGAGTAGCATGTCCATATTCTAATCCATACAAACATTCTCCATATTACCCAATCTTTGTTTTTCCCACTTTTGAGTTGGTGGTTACATGTCACGCATATAGGTTCATGCTTCATAATCCCATGAGAAGAAGGAAATTGAATTCTTGAGGTTGATATATATATTCAGCGAGAGAGAGAGAGAGAGAGAGAGAGAGAGAGAGAGAGAGAATCAAAATACAAAGAAAATGAAAGAAAAAAGGAATGACCAAGAAAAAACCAAAGAAAATAAAATCATGAGTAATTCCCCCTCATTATGAGGGAATCAACCCAATTGCTATGCAATGAATGCATATCTAAAAAGGGCTAAATCAAATTCAACAACCAAAAAAAGGTTAAATGAATGCATAAAAATGCAAATAGGCGTTTGGAAAGACACATTTCCGAGGAAAGGGAAACTCATTGCATAAGTGCTTCATCGTTACAAAGACGCTCATGTGGACATATATCCTACTGTTAGAACTAAGAATCACCCTCAGATTGAAAAGAGGATAAGCCCAGTACCCATCAAAGTATGTGTAAATGTAAATGAATGATTAAAGGTCAAATGGACAAGACTTAGAATAATAATGTGTTAACTCAGAAATATGGGCTAGTGATGCAAACCCTCGCTTCTCCCCTTGGGGTTGTTGACCTCCAGGTCTAGGATTGATCAAGAAACTGAGTCAGATCGACTCTTTGGGTCTCTTCTAGACCCCAAAACCATTTACATATGCCCTCTTTCCCATGGCACAGGTTGTATGTGACACGCAGGCCCTCTCCTGAGTGTTGTTCAAAACTCAATGCCAAACGAGCGCTAGCCCTTCTCTAGTTAAGCCCCCTTCCTTCACATGACCATGGCTATGGCCACTCGCTTACCCCAAAAGGTTCTTCATGACTTCACGTGTCGGGTCTTTGCATGTGAGTCACCCTGACTCTCCCGGCTTCCAAACCCTCGAATAGGATCCCAGCGAGCGCTAGCTCCTTCTCTTAACCTTCATCAATGTGACCCCCCGCTATGACCTGGGGCCAATCCCTCGAGCGCTTCGCGACTTCGCACTTCACGTGGTTGGAAATTTTTTTTTCTCCCTTCTTCCAACTCCCGAACTTGCGCTCGAATCAGATTGATGGTCCACAATCCCCGCGATCCAATGGTTCTGCTCTCCCCTTCGCAAATAGGGACTTCACATTTCGCAACTTTGGAAGTTGGCTTCCTTCTTCCTTCTGACCCTCGATTTCCGCTTTCCAGAATAACGGTCTAGATCTCCCCGTGATCCAGCGATTGAGATCCCCTTCGTGAACTCAGGACTTCATGTTTCGCAAAATTGGATGACTTCTCACTTCTCTTCCCCTGATATCTGAACTTGTGAGTTTCTTAGGACCAGATCTACAATCCACACTTTCCTTCGATCAATGTTGTGATCCTTTCGTGAAATTGGACTTCATGAATTTGCCTCTTCTATACACTTTCAAAGGGTTAAATCTCATGCACTTATCTCTGGATCCAATGGTTGTTGGTCCTTCGCACCCAGAGCTAACAGCTGAGATCTATTCTCCCCTTGTACACATTCCTCATGTCTGGACTCTGATCTGATGGCCCAGATTTCTCCCTGTAGCCAATCTGACGGTTACTATAGCTCCTCCTCCTGAGCTTCTTTGTTCTCCCAAACTTGGAAGAATTTTCTAAGTGTCAAAGGCTTCGCCCTTTGATCTTTCTCCTACGAGTCGATCGCTCTAGATCTTTCTTACTCATGGGAACGCTTTCCCTTCTGAGATTTTGAACTTGAAACAAGTCCTCTTTACGCTCCCTCCTTGCGATATTTCTTCTGATTTATTTGATTTACTCAATCTCATTTGGGTCTCACCCTTCTGGGTCTTTCAAAATAATTTCTAGTGCCCTCTTGGAAACTTTTGCGCTTGACCTCTTGAGCTTTGACAATGAAACTTATATTTTAATCTGGAGCACACTTGCGCTCTGCGTGCAAACTTGAATTACTCCTCCTGAGATTTCATTTTTCTCAGTCTCTAAGGGACTCGGCCCTTCTGATTCCTTTCAAAGGGAAACTTTGTGCCTAATTGGCAACCATTTTCCCATACACACCTTGAAGAGATCTTTCTTACAGAGTTTTTAGCAACCATGTAAATTCCTTCTCCTTCGACACTCCTCTTCTCTCCTCTTCTCTCTGAACTCACAACAGAGTTCCTTCATGCGCTCCTTGCACTCGCTTGATGCCCACCTGAAAGAGCTCTAAACAACCTTCGACAATTATTTCTTATGTTATGTGCCTCCCTGCACAATCTTTCCTCCAAGGTATCCAATAACCTTGAGGCTCCTCCTTGAGTCTGCAAATTTTCTGGTGTACCCTCCTAACACGTTCTCTCATGAACTTGATTCAAGATTCAGATGCACACTCCTTGCGTTGGCCACAGAGTTTCCAATACTTTGTTGTGCATTCCTTGAACAGCTTAAAGAACCCAGAACAGTTTCAACAACCTCACAAATATAGTAGAATCTATATTCTCCCTACAGATGGAAATGATTCATACACATATACAACATAAATGAAAATTTCATTAACATTCAAATGCATAAACACACAGACAAATCATGGGCAGGAAAAATACTTTGTATTAATCTCATAATGCATGTACAATGTGTTTACAAAAACTGGACTGCTACAGAGTCTGATCTCTCTCCCAAAACTACTTTATCTCCTATTCTACCACAATCCTCTATGTTTGACTCCCTTGTTTGGGCGTACCATATTCCCCCTTCTACTAGAAGGTTCCTCTAGGGTTTCCTCCCTGACTTAGTACTCGTCTACCCGAAAAAACAGAAAACTGACTGATACCTAATTTTTGTTACATTCAAGAGCAGGAATGGAAACTCCCACTCACTTGTGATCATTCAATTTCTAAGTGTTTCTCTCTTGTTCCATCATCCGTTCCAAAACAGATTAACAGAAAAGTGCCAACTCTCAGATTCTGAAATTTTAGAAAGGCACACTATGATGTTGAGTTGTCCCTCCATGTGGACTTGATGATGATGCTCCTGCATCATACTCCATGGTTGGGACAATCATGAGCTCCTGGTCATGGTTCCCTCTGCTCTGTTGTTGAGATCCTCCACGGTCCCATATGTTTTCTTGGAGTTGTTCATCTTCTCATTTTCCTTCCTGCTTATTTTATTGTTGGTGTTGTTTATTCTCTGTTGCTATGGCAGGTCTTCTTATGTTCATCCTCCTCCTACTTATAGTTTCTTGTGCTGACCCCAACATCAACCTTCTAATTTCTTCGATCACCTCGTCTAGCTGCTCAACTGGATGGTCCTTGTTTTGTAGACTGCTCTGTTGCACTTCCTCCTTGTCAATGCTTAGATCAACTTGATCTCCCTTGATTTCTTCATATTTTGTGGCCTTAGCTTGCCATCCTGCTGCAGACTCCAGTAAAGATACTAAAGTTTTGTTGGGGAAGACATCAGTATCTACTCCTTTTCCTCCTCTTTGACAGTCTCTTTTGGCTACCTTTCTTCTATTGCACCTGCATCACAGACACAGTTAGCTTCAAAAGAATTTGGCCCCATGGCCTCCTGCTCGGATTCTTGTTGCACTACCTCCTCATGTGCAACTCTTGTCTTAGCCTCTGCTGGACTATTTGGCAAGAATATTTGAATCCCCCCAACGATCAGAACACACCTCGGATATTCTTCCATCATTACTCCTTGTTGATATGAAATCTCAGCTGAGTTCATCTCTTCTCCCTTGCTCACCTGGAACTATGGGATTCCTCCTCTGCCCATCTGGTAGTCTATGATATCCAATGATCCCTCTTCATTGCCCACTTGGTAGCTTGAACTTCCATCACTTCCCTCCTGGCAGACTATGAGATCATCCATTGATCTCCTTCCATTTCCCACCTGGCAACTTGAAATTTCACTTCTGCCCTCCTAGCATTTTATGAGATCTCCTAATCCCATCTCATGGTCCACCTGGAAACACGAATTTCCACTGTTGTCCTCCTGACAGTCTAATACATCCTCACTTGATCTCATATCATTTCCCATGTGGCAATTTGAAAATTCATATATTCCCTCCTAGCAGTTTATGAGACATGTAACTGATCTCCCTTCCTTATCACTCAGGGTTTCTCTAACTTCTGGCTCACAAATGCAAACCAACTCCTCCTCTGTGTCACTGACGTTTTCAGCATACCTCAGCCATCTCCTCACTTCTTATTGTTGCTTTCTAACCAACAACTTTTGGACAGACCATTTTTCTTTCCTCTTCAAAGGCCATTCGTACCTCCAGTGTACCTTTGCCTCTTGTTGCATATTCAATGTCAGTTATTCAATTTTTTTATCTTATCTCAATGAGCTCCTTGTCAATTTAATCTTTACTTTTGTTCTGACGGTCTCCTCTTCGACCACTCTCATGGCCTTCAGTAGCCATCTTTCCTGTCTTCATCCCTCTTGGCTATCTACCATTTTCTGCACACCATGCAACCATATTTACAGAGCATCAGTACTCTGTCTTTCTTCACCTGTTGTCCACAAGTGAAATTCAGCTTCTGATACCATTTGATGTCATCAGATTGTCTCTATTCACCTTTTCACCTTTGCCTACAATTTGCATACACAATTCAGTTCTTGATACAACTTGATGTAGTCAGATTGTCTTCTCTGTCTCCTTCACCTGAAATCTACAGATGAAATCAACTCTAATACCTCTTGATGGTATGTTATTATCTCCTTGCACCATATCTCCTTTTTTTGTTGTCTACAAACAAAATATAAGCTTTGATACCACTTGATGCACACCCCCCCTTCTACCCTCGGGGTTGTTGACCTCTCGGTCTAGGATTAATCAAGAAACTGAGTCGGATCGAATCTTTGGGTCTCTGCCAGACCCCAAAACCATTTACACAGGTCTTTTTTCCCATGGCACAGGTCGTATGAGACCCGCGGGCCCTCTCCTAAGCGTTGTTCAAACCTCATTGCCAAACGGGCACTAACCCTTCTCTGGCTAAGCCCACTTCCTTTATGCGACCACGGCTATGGCCACTCACTTACCCCAAAAGGAGTTTCACGACTTCACATGTCGGGGCTTTGCATGTGATTCACCCCGAATCTCCCGACTTCTGAACCCTCGAATAGGATCCTAACGAGCGCTAGCTCCTTCCCTTAACCTTCATCAACATGACCCCTCGCTATGATCCGCGGCCAATTCCTTGAGTGCTTCACGACTTTGCACTTCGCGTGGTTGGAAGGTTTTTTGTCTCCCTTCTTCCAACTCCCAAAATTGTGCTCACATCAGATCGAAGGTCCACAATCCCCGCGATCCAACGGTTCTTCTCTCCCCTTCCCGAATCGGGACTTTGCATTTTGTGACTTTGGAAGTTGGCTTCCTTCTTCCTTCCGACCGCTGATTTCCACTTTCCAGATTAACGGTCCAGATCTCCCTGTGATCCTACGGTTGAGATCCCCTTCGTGAACTCAGGACTTCATGTTTCACGGAGCTGGAGGACTACTCACCTCTCTTCCTCCAATATCCGAACTCAAGAGTTTCTTGGGACCAGATATATGGTCCACACTTTCCTTCGATCAACGTTGTGATCCTTTCACGAACTTGGACTTTGTGAATTTGCCTCTTCTATGCACTTTCAAAGGGTTAAAGCCCATGCACTTACCTATGGATCTAACGACTATTGGTCCTTCACGCCCAGATCTAACGATTGAGATCTGTTCTCCCCTTGTACGGGTTCCTCCTATCTAGACTCTAATCTGATGGCCCATATTTCTCCTTGCAGCCAATCTAATGGTTACTGTAGCTCCTCCTCTTGAGCTTCTCTGTTCTCCCAGACTTGGAAGAATTTTCTAAGTGTCAAAAGCTTCGCCCTTTGATATTTCTCTTGCAAGCCGACCTCTTTGGATCTCACTTACTCCTAGGAATTCTTTCCCTTCTGAGATTTTGAACTTGAAACAAGTTCTCTTTACGCTCCCTCCTTGCACTATCTCTTCTGAGTTATTTGATTTACTCAGTCTCCTTTGGATCTCACCCTTCTGCATCTTTCAAAATACTTTATGGTGCCCTCCTGGACAACTTTTCTCGGACAACCAAATCTTGACATGATATCCTCAAGAAAACTAATGATTACCTTATGGGAGGCATTCCTTGTAGTTATGGATTATATCCACTTGGTGAAGTAATCAGTGGCAATCAAACTCCACTTATGATGACCACATAAAGTAGGATGGATTTCCCCAATGAAGTCTAGGCCCCACTGTTGAAAAGGTCCTGAAGCTACCACAGGCTTCAATGGAAAATATTTGAGATGTTGTTTTCTAGAAAACTTTTGGCACTTGACACAAGCTCTAAGATTTGCACAAACGTCAGTAAAAAGGCTAGGCAAACTATACCCAGCTCCGAGGATTTTATAGGTTGTGTTTCTCTAGAAGTGATGGCCCCGACATAAACTGTCATGAAAAGAAAACATAACCTTTTGGGTCTCCTTTGGTTCAAGACATCTCAAAAGCACTCCTAAAGGATCTTTCCAAGACAAAACTTGCTCAATAAGATAGTATCTGATTTCTTTAATCTTCAAATATCTTACCTTGTTCCTTTCCAAACCATCAAGAGGCTACAAATTCTACAAAAAATATATGATGTTCTTGTACCAACTTCATTCTTCCAATGGGGGGCTGACCTGAGAACTCAGACAACTCAACTTGTTGATTTTCTGAGCTAATGTTTATGAAATTAACCCCCAAGGATTTTCAATTTGATTCAACCAACAACCTAGCTAAACCTTGGCCTTTAACCAATTTAGTAGGATTTATTTCAAGGTCAAATTCCATAATTTTGGCAATCCATTTGCTCCTCCTCCCGTCTATGTCAGGTCGGATAAGTATCTCTTTCAATGAGGCTGAAGGGACATATGCAACAACTTTTGAATGCAACACATATTCTCTGAAAGCCTTGAGGGATTTGATCAAAGCATAAGCCTACTTTTCCATGATGTCATATTTTATTTCTGCATCCCTCAATGCCCTGTTGAAAAAGGCAATAGGCTGCTCTAACCCTTCTTCATTTTTCTGCAATAAAACAACAACTACTTTGTCAAATGAAGCAAAAGAAAATATCAGAAAATCCTTGGAGTGGTCAGGGTTGATGAGAACAGGTGCTTCAGTCAAATCCTTTTTTGTTTGATCAAAAGAATTTTGATACTCAGTAGTCCATTTGACTTCATTTCCTTTCCTCAGCATGGTTGTAATGTACTTTACCAATTCACCAAAATTTGAAATGAACCTTCTTAAAAAAAATGATTTTCCCCAAGAAAGGTTGAACCTATTTCTTGGATATAGGGAGAGATGAGGTCTGGATGGCTTCCACTCCGCTTGAATCAATTCTTACCCCTTCAACGGATACAATGTGCCCCAATAATTTCCCCTTCTTCATAGCAAACAATGACTTTTTAGGATTGAGAGAGAGACCAAACTTTTTGCACTTCGAGAAGACCTTTTTCAAATGATGATAATGTTCTTTATCAGATTGTGAGAACACTATAATGTCATCTAAATATATGACTACAAACTTGTCTTTCTTCCCAATAAAGGCAATGTCCATGGCTCACTGAAAGGTCGCTCCTACATTCATCAATCCGAAGGGCATTTTAGCATACATGAATGTGCCCCAATGAGTAGTGAAGGCTATCTTCTCTCTATCTTTAGGAAAGATAAATATATGATTGTAGCCAGAAAAGACATCAATCATAAACATCCTAGATGAACCTGTCACCCTCTGCAATATGTGCTCCATCAATGGTAAGGGGTAATTATTTTTCTTGGAGCTTCGATTCAAATTTCTGAAATCGACACAAAGTTTTATTTCCCCATTATTTTTTCTCACTGGGACCAAGTTAGCCACCCATTCAGAGTATCTCAAAGGAATGATAATATTGGCATCCAAAATCGTTTTTACCTCTTTTTCCATAATAGGCAGCAGCATAGGATTTATCTGTCTCAGTTTCTGCCTAAATGACTTGGTCTCCTCTTTCAAAGGGATCTTATGTTCAATGATGTATGTGTCATATGTTCTCAAATCTTCATATTTCCAGGCAAACAGATCAACAAGCTCTTTTAACAACTCAACATATTCATCCCTTTGTTCCTTTGACAAGTTGTTAGACAACTTGACATATTTTGGATCCTCCTCTGTACCCACATTGCATTCAGTCACATCGGCATTTTCAGTTGAACCTTTAACCTTTACAACAACATCATTTTTTT
>SNQJ01S0164021.1:0-21260 GCA_010110895.2 Picea sitchensis | reverse complement strand
ACAATTGCAGAATTTCCCTTACTAAAATTTCCAAGCTCCTATCACAAGTTCACCTCACTTATGTTATCTCCATCATGCACAATGATCTAATGTCACAGTGACATCACTCCTTTATATACAAATTCAATGAGTGAGTTTAGGAGCCCTTCCTAAACTCAACAATTAATTAGAATATTTTATTCTCCTTTTGTGGGTGTGGAACCCCATCACAAACCCACAAATCCCATCAAGTTTCCCATGAGTCCCTAGCCTCATTTATAGGTTGATTACACTAAAACAAAAGGTTTCATTGGTGCCAACAAAAATTCCCACATGCTTGGAACCTTGGCCTCTAGTGGGAATACCCCCCGAAGCTACAAAATCAACATGATTTCTCCCATGTCCTCAAGTCCAACAACAAGGAAGCAAATAATCTTGTGAATCAGGCTATCATACACCCAAATACTGACGTTGCGAGAAATGGGACCCTCTCTCTTTCCCCTATCCCGTTACTCCCACTTCAAGTTAGCATAGAAAGAAAAAAAGGGGTCCATATCTCCATTGGGACCCCTATATGATATTATACATTTGGAACAATGACACCTTACAAATTTGGCAAACCCACATCTCTCAATTAAACACGGGGATGATGCATTCAAAGATCAATGAACCATGTGCATCACATGCATCACCCCGTGACTTCCTTAACTTCTCTCATACCTCACCTTCATATCTCCTGTACCCTCCATTACTCTTGGGCACATGTGGGAAGGATTGTTTCATTATGGATGTGATAGCGTGTATTGGTAATCATGGCTTCTGGTGGTTTTGGAGTCCTGAATTCTAGCCTTCAACATCAGCTCTCACTTGTGAAAAAACCCAATTTAGGGCCGAATTCATAGTGTATTATGGCTTTTTTGTCTTGAAGGTTTTTCCTCGTGGATGCTCCACAATCACCTCCTAGTCCACATATTCTCTTTTGCGTCCAGATGCTCCCATGGTGATGGGTTCTCTAGGTCATTTCTTAAAACAATTATAGTTGGTCAAGGATGAGCGTGGAAACCTACATACTACAGTGCACTAAATACATATTATGTTTAATGGTATTTCATTGTAGGTACTCATGATATTAGAAGTCTTAGTTCAAGAGAGGCAAAGCATCCAACAACTCAAGGATGAATTTGAGGTTTTCCATACTCAAATGGAACAATTATTGATATGGATTTAGGAGCGGAACGAAATGATTAACAAACTGAATACAATAAGCACAGAGATATGAAGAACAACATAGATATCCAGTGAACAATATCTTCTATTGAATAAATGAAATAGGATGAAACTGTAAAACTGCAGAACTAAAACACTTGCTTGAATGGTGGTAGCTATCTCTGAGAAGAGATGTGACTACTATGTGTATTCGTATGAGAAGAATGATTACAATGAGGCTACAGAGGCCTTTTTAACATTACTCATGAATTCCAAAACCCTAGACATCCAAAAACCTAACCCTAGGAGATGAAACACCAAAGGTTATGTGGGCCCCTATGGGTAAGTTGGTACATCAACTTCTTGGGGTCTTAACTTTTGCATATGACCTCAGTTTTAGGCATGTGATAGCGCATTCGAAAAGTCTTTTCGAGAACTACACATTACGTCATCAAACACTAACTTCATCTACAATTTGATTATGGTGAGCCAAAAAAACACTGTTTAGGGCCCCAAAATGGCCCTAAAAGTACAACAAGATGTGCTGACACGAAAAAATACAAAATAATCCAGTTGGATTAAGTGGGAGGCCACCAGTATCCACCTAGAAGACGTGTAGGGATTTAGACAACCCCGGAAGTGTAGAACACACAACTACAAAGAAGTACAGAAGAATGTGTTGAACTAAAAACTTTCAAGAGGAGCCAGTTGAAATAGGTGGGTGGCCACCAATATCCACCTGGATCAGTCCTCCCCCTTTAGGAAACAATGGTCTCCATTGCATTGAGTTCCCCCATCAGGTGAGGAAACTTCTATTGAATTGGCCTTGGGTGAGCCACTTTCCTTGGTGGAGGAGCTACCATGTCTTGGCAACCTGATAAAGTTGATCCTCTACTAGTGAGTGCCCTTGACCTGTGTGTCCACTATTTGATCAGTGGATGCATGTTCAATGTAGTCAAGGTTGAGCTCTATTGGTGCAATTATTCTGCAATCTCTCAGGTGTCCAATAATGGTGGAAAATATGGTCGAAGGAGGTCCACATTGAACACTGGGTGCAAACCAAGGAAGGGTGGAGTGTTGAGCTCAAAAGCATTGCTACCCATAGCCTTGGTGATGGTGTAAGGTGTATAAATTTCAATACAAATTATGTATTGCCTGGATTCTACTGATCTAACAATTATATGCCCCTGTTAAATACATAATTGCTTCTACAAAAATTCTTGCGGAATTTAAAACATGATCACCAATTGCAATATCAAGAAGAAAGATCAATCACACATAACGCATTTGTTTTTACCGGGAAAGCATAAAGCTAAAAACCCCACTATCATATATTGTGTATATATCATGGATCATGAAACAATCTCATACAAAACTCTAATCCAAGAGCTCTCACCACAATATACAATTGTCTCACACTGTCATACAAAAATTAACAAATTCATGTGCCAATTTACTGCCTCCAGACAACTTGCCTCCTCTGCGCAATCCCTGCTGATGGAAAACCCTGCAATGAATGAATTCCTCTTGCCTGGGCTGCGCAATCCTCATGGGCACATCCAATGTGTGTGTGGTTGCATGAGTGCACCCACTAAAGTCACAACTGATAGTCAATATATACCTTTCACCTGTTATCTCAACTGGGTCTCCACTGGATTTGACATGCATGTAGTTAACAATGGTAAATCTTCAGTTGCATGTGATATTAGTGATTGTGAATTAATCAATAATTAATTCACTGATCTCTCACTAGTTTATTTTCAGTTACAAGTAGTCCAATTGAGCTTAACTTACTTAACTGAGTTAAACTACTTTACAACTCATATAACTACACATCCAACTCTGTTACAACTTCGAATCACTCATTTACAACTAATTCGAATTGCATGTCCCACCAACCAACCTTTGAACTCGAATTTCCTATAGCTAACTGATTTTCCACTTAAGTTAACTATTTCCAAGTGCTCATTGAGAATAGATTAATATTTATTGTCTAACTATTATTAAGGGATAATAATATTCGGCATACATCTATACATAGAATTCGCTCACCATCTATAAATAGACATCATCTATAAATAGAATTTGCTCATCATCTAAAAATAGACTTCCACCTAAAAATAGCCTGAGGCTCCATGCTAGTGTAGGTGCAGAATTTTCACTAGGATCTTCTTGTTGAATCTCAACACTCCCTCTCAACAAGAAAGGGGTTATCCTTCACCCCGATCCTGTCTCTATGGTATTCGAATTTGCTCCTAGTGAGCGCCTTCGTCAAAATGTCTGCATCTTGATCTTCCATAGGAATGTACTGAAGCAACATGATCCTCCGCTACACACAATCTCTGATATGATGATACCATATATCTATATGCTTAGATCTATCATGAAACACAAGATTAATCGAGACTTTAATGCAACTCTGATTATCACAATGAATCACTGTTGGATCTAAATGAGAACCAAACAAACCAACCAAGATCTTTCTCATCTATATATCCTCACATGTAGCTTGACTCGCTGCCATGTATTCCACTTCTGCTGAACTGAGTGCCACAGATCTCTGTTTCTTATTGTACCAAGAAACAACTGTAGATCCGATACTAAAGATTACCCCCTGATGTGCTCTTTCTGTCCCATGGGCTGCCCGCCCAATCTACATTCGTGAAGCCATGCAACTTCACCTCATCCGTCTATTTGTACCATAATCCATACTCAGATGTGCCCCTCAGGTATCTCAGGACATGCTTACCCGCCTTCCAAAAGAGTTTGGTAGGCTTAACCATCGCTTGACTCAGCTGGTAAACCACATAGAAAATGTTCGTTCTCGTGTTCACTAGATACATTAGCAAACCCACTAACTGTCGATAGACAGTAGCATCCACTACCTATCCAGAAGTAGCATCCTCTTTCCTCTAGTTTCCTGGAAGAGGAATATCCATGGGTTTGCATCCCTCCATGTGAAACTTACCCAGTATCTCCCTTTCATACTTTCCTTGAGACACAGAAAGTTCACCATCTCGCTGCCATATTTCCAATCCAGGGAAATAATGAAGGAGGACCATATCTTTCATCTCAAACTCCTTTGCAAGATCCTCCTTGCATGAGTGTATCAGCTTCTCATCACCAGTCAGTATTAAATCATCAACATAAAGAACAATGATTAAAAGCTTACCCTTGTAGATCCATCTYGAACCTACCACTGATTTGTCAACCGGTCTTGKKACAATTTCCCATGCACTGTTTTTGACAATGGAGTCATACTCCTCCACCATTGCATCTACCCATGTGGGATCCTACRCTRCTTCTTGAAAGGAAKATGGTTCAGTCACAATACATTTTCTCATGAGATCCATGTATCCAGTAAATCGATCAGGAGACTGTCTCTGTCTGTGCTGTGAAGTAGGGGCTCCTACATTCTGTGCAACATCTAGTCTCAACCTATCAACTTTCGTTGTGCGCTATCTTCCATTTCTAATGGATGGATCTGCATGAGTGGCGTCCTCCACTCCATGAACCTCCTCATGTGGTTGATCCACATCTTGAGACTCATCTTTGGGAACCAACAATTCCTCCTCTACATGCAAGTCCAACTCCCTCTCAAGGGACAACCGCATGGATTTCCCCTCATCAAATTTTATATCCGGTCGCATAACAATCATCTTACTGTTAGGAAAATACACACGATAATTATGGGGTGTTTCTGTGTAACCCACAAATATCCCAATTTCGGCAGTCGGTTCCAGCTTCTGCCTGGCATCCTTGGTCACATGAACATAAACAGATAAGCCAAAAATCTTAAAGTGTGAAACATCAGGTTTCTTACCAGTGAAAGCTTCTTCAGCTGTACTCATGGAAAGTACTCTACGAGGACAACGGTTTTGCACATAAACTGTAGTATTGCATGCTTCTTCCCACAAATGCATTGGTAGGCCCTAATCATTCAACATCGCTCGTGCTACACCCACGATCATTCTGTTCTTCCTCTCCACGACCCCATTTTACTGTGGGTTATGAGGCACTATGAGTTCTCTTCGAATTCCTTCTTTGCCGCAGAAGTCTTTGAATTCGTTAGAGATGTATTCTCCACCATTATCGCTCCTTAGAGCCTTCACTTTCTTCCCTGACTCTTTCTCCACCAATGATTTACCCTCACAAAAATTTGAGAATGTTTGATCCTTCTTCTGCATGAAGAAGATCCAACATTTACGAGAAAATTCATCAACAAAAATAACATAATACTTATGTTTTGTTATTGAAGCAACCGAGAATGGTTCACACATGTCTGTGTGAACTCTCTCCAGGATCACCGAAGCATGGCTCTCATTTTCATGAAAGGTGGAATTTACATACTTCCCCATGGTGCAACCCTTGCACTGATCTACGTGAGCAAGTGTTCCCATTGGAAGTCCAGTAGATATTTGCTGCATGATTTTCAAGGCTCCATGATGAAGATGGCCCAATCACCTGTGCCATAATTCGCCCTCATCTCAGCTCACCACTTTTTCTGCCTTGCCCATCATGGCAACACAACCATCTACCTCCAGCTTGTAGAGATTCTTAACTCCAATCCCTATCTTCTTGACTTGACCCATTGTTTTATGTCGTAGGAAAGATTTTCGATCGTTGAAAACAATGTCATAGCCTCTGTCCTCTAACATTCCGACTGAGACTAAGTTTTTCTTTAGCCCTGGAACATGCATAACATCTTTCAATTGAAATGGTTTACCTGACTCCCTCTGAAAGGTAATGGTACCAATGCTAGTCACACTGTATCGTCCATCGTCACCCATCTCTATATGCATTTTTGAGATCTTTCTCCTCCAAGTCACATAAAATCTCCTTATCTCCCGTCATGTGGAAGGAAGCGCCACTATCCAAATACCACACCGATCCCAATGCACTTGACACCATGCATGCGATCAAGGAGAAGTCAAGTTCAAATTGTGAGGCAAGGGCCTCACCAACTGCAGCTCCAACAACCTTCTGGTTCTTCTTCTTCCGCGAACAGTTAGTAGCGAGATGCTCATGTTCGTGACAGTGAAAACACTTCACTTTGGACAAATCCAGCTTCTTGAATTTAGACTCGGATTTTGAATGGAATTTCTTCCCCTTCCCTTTCCTTGCCTTGGCATCCAAAGCACAATCCTCTTCATCATCATGCTTTGATGAAGATCCATCTCTGGTGTTTCGCCTAAACTCCTCCTGCACCAAATCCGACCATAATCGTTCCCAATCTGGCAATATTTCCCTTCCATTGACAGAGTCTTGATAATTGTTACAACTCTTGGGAAGTCCTAGGAGATCCAAGCTCACCAAATCATCATCAACGACTATTATTCCCACACTCCCCATCTCATCCCGACATTGGACAAACTTTGTGAGATATTTTGGAATGGAGTCGCCCTTTTCCATCTTGATCTTCCTAAGTTTATCTTTGAGCACCAATTTCCTATGGTCGCTGCTATTTTGGAATAGATCCATCAAAGCCTTCCACATTGCATATTGTGTGGATTTCCCATGGAGGTTTGAGACAATGTGGTCTCGTACTCCCTCCAACAAGATTCTCCTCGCCTTTGCCACTTTCTTTTTCCACGCATCAAGATTTGCAGCGTCTACAACATTTGGCTTAGGAAAATCTTTGTCAATGAATTCCTTTAATCCATTGTCTTCGAGTACTGCCTCCATCCTGTCCTTCCAAGAAATGTAGTTTGAGCTGCCCTCAAGTGCATACTCTAACCTCAAGCCATTAAAATCCATTTCGATCTTGAATCAGCTGTAGCACCAAGAAAGTCTTTCTACAAATTCAAAATCTATTCAGTCACAAACTCAACTTCTGCTTTACTTCTACAATTTCCTGCGCTCTGATACCATGTAGAAATTTCAATACAAATTATGTATTGCCTGGATTCTCTTGATCTAACAATTATATGCCACTGTTAAATACATAATCTCTTCTACAAAAAGTCTTGGGGAATTTAAAACACGATCGCCAATTGCAATATCAAGAAGAAAGATCAATCACACATAACACAAATGTTTTTACCGGGAAAACATAAAGCTAAAAAACCCACTATCATATATTATGTATATATCATGGATCATGAAACAATCTCATACAAAAATCTAATCCAAGAGCTCTCAGTACAATATACAATTGTCTCACACTGTCATACAAAAATCTAATCCAAGAGCTCTCAGTACAATATACAATTGTCTCACACTGTCATACAAAAATTGACAAATTCATGTGCCAATTTACTGCCTCCAGATAACCTGCCTCCTCTGCACAATCCCTGCTGATGGAAAACCTTGCAATGAATGAGTTCCTCTTACCTAGGCTGCGCAATCCTCATAGGAACATCCAATGTGTGTGTGGTTTCATGAGTGCACCCACTAAAGTCACAACTGATAGTCAAACTGTCCCTTTCCCCTGTTATCGCAACTGGGTCTCCACTGGATTTGACATGCATGTAGTTAACAGTGGTAAATCTTCAGTTGCATGTGAGATCATTGATTGTGAATTAATTAATAATTAATTCACTGATCTCTCACTAGTTTATGTTCAGTTACAACTAGTCCAACTGAGCTTAACTCACTTAACTGAGTTAAACTACTTTACAACTCACATAACTACACATCCAACTCTGTTAAAACTTCGAATCACTCAATTACAACTAATTCGACTTACATGCCCCACCAACCAACCTTTGAACTCGAATTTCCTATAGCTAACTGATTTGCCACTTCAGTTAACTATTTCCAAGTGCTCATTGAGAATAGATTAATATTTATTGGCCAACTATTATTAAGGGATAATAATAGTCGACATACATCTATAAATAGAATTCGCTCACCATCTATAAATAAACATCATCTATAAATAGAATTTGCTCATCATCTAAAAATAGACTTCCACCTAAAAATAGCCTGAGGCTCCATCCTAGTGTACGTGCATAATTTTCACGAGGATCTTCTTGTTTAATCTCAACATAAGGCCCATACCAAAGTGGGCAAATCTTCCGATGGGGCCCTGTAAGACGCTCCTTCTGCAAATGTAACTAGACCTTGTCTCCAACCTGAAACTGGTGCAGTACACTGTGTTGATGATGGCGCTACTTGTACTTGGCATTGACTTTCTACAAAATCTCATAGACCTATTGGTGGATGTGTTGAATCTGCTCAATGAATATGGTGTATTTGTCGGTCTCAGAATGAACATGGGAGGAGTCTATCTGTGTGGTTGCCAAAGGTAGTGCAACATCAATGGGACCCAAGGGTTGGAATACTAATCCTACCTGAAATGGGAAATGGTCGGTGGAGCTATGGAGAGCCATGCTGTAACTATGTTAAACATAGGGGAGAATCTCATCCCATGTACATGAATGCTTAAAGTCGTACATGCGCAGGATGTGCACAATCATCTGATTGACGACCTCTGTTTGGTCTTCTGTTTGGGGGTGGAAAGCAGTGGATTTAGTGAGCTTGGTGTCTAACAGTGACCAGAGACTCGACCAAAATGTGTTGAGGAACCTTTTGTCTCGGTCGGAGAAGATGGTCTGTGGTATCCCAAAATGGACCTACACTCATTTGAAGAATATCTTGATAGTATATGTCGTTGTGATGTTCTTCTTATCGGCTGTGAGGATGACCATCTTCGAAAACTCATCAACGACCACAAATACATAATCATTACCTTGCTTGGTGGACGAAAGGACAGACATGTAATCCATTGAGATGGATTCCCAAGGATTCTCAGGCGTAGGAAGAAGGGTGTATAATCCTTTATTCTTGATGGTTGGCTTGGCAATGACACATGTAGTGCAAGATCCGATATACTTTCTCATGTCCTGTCGAAGTTTTGGCCAATAAAAATGTTTCTGGAGAACGACCACAGTTTTCTCCACGCAAAAATGTCATGCCATGCGACTGTAGTGGGCTTCCCAAATGATCTTTGTACGCTTGCTTGTAGGAACACATAGATGGCCCAAATGGTATAACAACATGTCCTGAATGTGGAAATTGGTGACAGTTTCACATGTGCCTAAGAGCTGATAGGTGGTGGCGAAGTCTGAATTCTGTTGATAAAGTTGGGGCCACTCAGATGCCTCATGTCCATATGAATGGAGCACAATGATAAGTGCAACCACGGAGGTCGACTATGGCAGCCACTGACATGATTTGTGCTCCCTGTCTTATACTTGATGTTGAGATGGAACTACTGTAGGTAGGTGGACCACTTATGATGGAGGTCATTCTGTAACTTCCCCTATGTCTGTATGAACTGCAGAGGTTTGTGATCAGTTTGTATGATCATCTCCTTTCCCAGAATGTAAGGTTTCCATTGACGATAGGCTTGTACAATGGAATAATTTCATTGTCATAGGTGGGGTATTTCCGGATAGTATCTAAGAGTGTCTCACTATGGTATGCCACTGAATGACCATGTTGAGTGAGAACTGCACCTACAACATAGTTAGATGCATCAGTTTCAATCTCGAACGGTTGTTGTAGATTAGGCAAGGAGAGTACTGGAGCTGAGCACAAGTTGTGCTTCAGATCATCAAATTCTCATTGTTGTTCCTTCCCCCACACAAACTTTTCCCTTCCACCGCCCTTGGTCACGTGGCTGAGGGCCCATGCAATATGGGAGAATCCAAACACTAACTATCTGTAGAAGTTGAATAGTTCCAAGAAGCTTTGAAGCTTGGTTAGTGTGGTCGGGGCTAGATAGTCACGGATGAATTGGATATTAGCGGGATCAACATGTACCCCATGCTCATAAAAAATGTAGCCCAAGTATTTGACCATGTTCATGACAAAGGAACATTTTTCCAAGTTGGCATATAGCTTGTGTTGTCGCAGAGTGCTCAAAAACTGTTGAATATGTTGCATGTGATGCTCCCAAGTTTTGTTGAAGATGAGGATGTCATCCAAATATACCACCACAAAAGAGTTGGTGAAGGGTCTTAATACATCATCCATCAACCTCATGAAAGTGGCTAGTGCATTTTTTAGGCCAAAGGGCATGACCAACCATTCAAAGAGACCTTCCTTAGATTTGAAAGTTGTCTTCCAGACATCAGTTGGTTCGATAGGAACATGGTGGTAGCTAGACTTTAGGTCATTCTTGTTGAAGAGCTTTCCCCCTTGAGTTCGTCAAGAAGGTCATCAATCCTCGGAATTGGCTACTAGTTTATGAATGTGATTTTGTTTAGCACTCTGTAATCAATGCAGATCCACCAGGTCTCGTCCTTCTTCTACACCGGTACAATTGAGCTTCAACAAGGGGAGGAGTTGGGTCTTATCTTCCCTTTTTGAAGAAGCTCTTGGATATGATGCTTGATTTCTTCATTTTCCATTAGCAAGCAACGATAGACTGGTCCATTTGGCAGAGGTGCATCAGGGGTTAGATCAATTGGATTCTTGACTTGACAGTGCATCGGTACCCTGGTGGGTGAGGAGAATATGTCTCTGTACTCTTCCACGATCTCGTCCACTTGCTTCTGTTGCAATGAGAGGCTTTGTGTAGAGGCCACATATTTGACAGTGACCTTTTTCTTACTCTGAGCACATATCACAAAGAAGACAAACTTCCCGGTATGTGAAATGACCTTACTGCATTGCTAAACAAAGATTAAAGAAATAGCGGTAGTCGACGCTACCTCTGGTATCCTGTACAATTGTCTACCCAAAGTAATAATAACATTGGAGGGTCTAGACTCATACAAAACATGACACTTCCATAAATATGGTTGTCCTAAAATAACATCACAAACTTCAAGGGAGTAATATCACACAATACCTCATCTTTGAAAGGCTTGATGTCATAGGGCAGACGACATTGTTGGATGACACGAAGATCTCTTCCTTGGTGAAGCCAGTCGATGGTGTGGGGTTGCAGGTGCGGTGTCGTTGCGAAGTCCAGCCTTTTGACGACCTCTGCTGAGATCAGGTTCTTCTGACAACCGCTATCGATAATGAAAGGAAGCAGAGCCTCCTTTACCTACATATGTAAGTGAAAGAGGCGTTACCCTTCCTCTGGTTCTTCTGGTTCGCTTGGCTGAAATTTGCTGGTAGCGATAGTGGGACTGGGTTCAACATCAATAATCTGCTTCCCTCCTTCTGTATTTGATTCAGAATCAGAATCAACCTCTGACTCGAAAGCCTTCAACTCGGCCACGAGTGACTGCTTCAAGTGACATTATTTAGTGTTGTCCCAAGAGATTTTATGGTATTCACACCATTTTCCCATGTCCTTCTTCATCTTCACATTGCCCTTCTTGTGGTTCAGCTTGGACTGGTTGTCCTGAGAGTGGCCATCTTTGCTTTGTCCCTTACTTTGTGGGTTGGGGTTTCCTTTTCCCTACTTCGTCTTTGAGGAGTTTGCAGATCCAAACTCTCGCCTCTTCTGCTTAATTTTTTTCTCGATCTTGACAACATATCTATAAGACGTACCCAATGAGGTGATGTCCAGAAAATCCATTTCTGTTTGAATGTATCTATGCAAACAACCGTGGTATTTGAGCACCAGATGTCACTCAAAGTCTTTGATACCCAACTTGGTGCACATGGTATGGAAAATGTTGGTGAAATCTGGTACTGTCTGGTCCCTTTATTGACGCAGGGTGGTCCATCTAGTGTACTGGTCCTCATAGCTTCCAATAGGGTAGTATTGTTCTTTAATGACATACCGGAAGGAATCCCATGTAGGGGTAACCACAAATATTGTATATTCCTCTATGGCCCTTTGCTTGGATTAAGTATCCCACCAGTCCTTAACATGGGGGACAACCTTGAGGTGTGAAAAAGTAATCTTTTCCCTATAGGAAAAATTGTGCACCGAAAAATGTCAACCATTTCTATAGAGCATCCACATCTATCAGTTCTTCAATTAATGGAATATCAAAATTTTCCTGTACCTTGAAGTGGGGGTTGCATGGCCACTTGATGAAGATGCTTCTCCTGTGGGAAACTGTCGAAGGATCTGTGCAAAGTTGTCCATAATTTTGTTCCTTTATCGCGCAAGGGCTTCCTTGAGCAACATTTTAAAAGGATCTCCTGTTCCATCATCTTTCTTTTCATCTCCCATGGCTTGTTTTCGGGCTTGGCGTGACCGATCTTGCAATGACTCGATTGGTTCAAGTTCCAAGTTCTTGTACCCAGATCTTGTCGGGGACATGCACGAAGAAAAATAAATGAAGAGAAGACCGCTCTGATACCACTCATCCGGATTTATGAGAGGAATGAACTGATTAACAGATTGAATACAATAAACATAGAGATATGAAGAACAACACAAATATCCAGTGAACAATATCTTCTATTGAATAAATTAAATAGGATGAAACTGTAAAACTGCAGAACTTAAAGACTTGCTCAAATGGTGGTAGTTATCTATGAGAAGAGATGTGGCTACTACGTGCATCCCTCTCAGCGGAATGATTACAATGAGGCTCGAAAGGCCTTTTTAACATTACTCATGAATGCCAAAACCCTAGACCTCAAAAAACCTAACCCTAGGAGCTGAAACTCCAAAAGTTATGTGGGCCCCTATGGGTAAGTTGGTACCTCAACTTCTCGGGGTTGTAACTTTTGCATACGACCTATGTTTTAGGTGCATGATATCTTGTTGGAAAGGTCTTTTCGAGAACTACACATTACACTATCAAACTCTGACTCTTTCTACAGTTTGATTGTGGCGAGCCAAAAAAACACTGTTTAGGGCCCCAAAATGGCCCGGAAACTACATCAAGATGTGCTGACATGAAAACATACAAATTAAGCCAGTTGGATTAAGTGGGAGGCCAAAAGTATCCACCTGGAATATGTGTAGGGATTCAAACAACCCTAGAAGTGTAGAACCCACAATAACAATGAAGTACAGAAGAACGTGTTGAACTAAAAACTGTCAAGAGGAGCCATTTGGAATAGGTGGGTGGCCACCAATATCCACCTGGGTCAATTATGCGTCTGGCCTCTCCATGGAACTTTCTCTAGGAATGAATGTGGAAATTTAGATTCAACCTCTTCTCCAGCACAACAACCCCCTTAGTGGGACTTGAACTTCCCTTCTCCAGGTTCTGGTCATGGGTTTTTAATTCAGAATAGTCCTATGTTTCTAGTTTATGAACTTTTTTGTATTTGTATCGTAGGGTGATCCATGACCCTAGAGGAAACCAAGAATCAACCTACTAATGGAGAATTGGGATAGCCTTAAACGAGCAAGCCAAAGCCTATCCACTCCTACAAGGGTTATCATTAGTGAACAAACAAGGCATTCATTGTCTCATGGTTATTAGGGACTCCAAAATTAAAAATTAGACATGCACATTATCAGACCCTCCCCGAATATACACAACTCAAATCCATCTTTCTAAGAATTCAACAAGAAATTAAGGCCTTCAAGAATATTGATTTGTCAATTTTCACTTACACCTCTATGTGACTAATTTTAAAATCATAAAATTGATTTCTAGTAAGTTGACACTCAAACCCTAGCTGTTATCACTGAACAATTTTACACTGAAAATTATATGCATCAGAAACACAAAATATCAAAGATAAATCATCAACACAACTAAGATACAAATTTATTTTCTGTAAAATTTATCGAATTCAGAAAATATGAGGGTAAAACCACCCCTCCTCGTCAACACACTTTGACCACAAACGGGGACAACCTTGTCCACCAAAATTACCAAAAATTATGAGGACAACCTTGTCCCTCACAATAGAAAAAAATCAACAAAATTACCTGGAAATCACATCTGCCTAAAAAATCTGTTACTACCACCTGTACCTGTGCTAAAATCATCCTTATGGCTATTGATGTCAGCAGTACAGACTGTTGTACCTGCGTTTTAGTATGCATGTGCGACCCTGTTGTCACCTCCACATGTGCAAGTTGTCTTTTTTGTTCATCCACACGTGCAACCCACTCAGACGTGGTTGTATGGACTATAAAGACTGTATGTACGACTTGATGCTCACATGTGTGAGCTTTCTCTCTTACACGTGCAGTTGTTTCCCCTTATTCGGCTAGCTACTACTCCTCATCCTTCACATGTGTCACCTTACACATCTGCCTCCTTGCTGAGAAAGAGGCCTTAATTGGATGAAAAAATGAAACAAAAAATCACCTCAAACCTTAGGCCAGATTTACCTCACAATTGCAAAATTTCCCTTGTTGAAATTTCCAAGACCCTAGCATAAGTGCACCTCACTTATGCTATCTCCATCATGCACAATGATCTAATGTCACACTGACATCACTCCTTTATATACAAGTTTAATGAGTGAGTTTAGGATCCCTTCCTAAACTTAACAATTAATTAGAATAATTTATTCTCCTTTTGAGGGTGTGGAACACCATTACAAACCCATAAATCCCATAAACTTTCCCATGAGGCCCTAGCCTCATTTCTAGGTTGATTTCACTAAAATTAAAGGTTGAACTAGTTCCAAGGAAAATTCCCACATGCATGGCACCATGTCCTCTAGTGGGAATACCTCCCAAAGCTACAAAATCAACACTCCTTCTCAGGGAGGGAGGTATCCCATCCATAATAATCTGGATGGACCTTTGTCTCTAGTACTGGGAGTAACTCTATATCTCGTGTTGAATCCAACATAGTTGCACTCCAATCCTCTTGAATGACTTATCCCTCTATCACTAAAGTAGATCATGTTATTCGGTCTACCTCATTGGTTTCTCCCTCTATGAACGAGGCAAATCACACTCCCTAGTCCTCCTAATTGGATGTCTCCTCTATCATTGTCGAAAAACCTGCTGAAACAAATGGATGCTCCCTAGAGAGCACACAACTCCTAGAATCCTCCTACCTCTGAACCTCTTATCTGGCCTCCTCAACTGATGACATGTGTCTTTTAGTCCTAGAATATGTCTATCTCCCAATTGATCTGAGAGGGAATTACCTATGAATGACCAACTCTTCCTCTGAGCCAACTGACTCTCTTCAAGATCAGGCTCACTATGAGATCGCATGCTCCCTCTAAAACATGACTCCCTTTGAGTCCGATGACCTCCTCCGAAATCTATTCTCCTCTTAATAGTCCTGGGAGACTGCTCCTTCCTACTGGATCCTGAGGGTTGACTACCTCTAAACTTCGGCTCCCTCTAACTCGACACTACTAGTGGGGCCACTTGCCTCACTACTCGTCGAGCCACTTGCTTTCTTAAATCTATGCTACTGATGGGGCCACCTTCCTCACCACTGGTGGAGCTACATGCTCCTCTACATCTGTCTCTCTGCTCATGTTGGCCATAACACACATAGTTTGGCCCCTCATCCTATATGGGTTTCCCTCTCTAGCTCCAAGAACCACTACTTATATGAATCTATATCATCTAATAATAAACAATACCTGTCCATATCAAAATAATTCATGATATCCCTTCCTCTCAATATTCGATACTGATGATAGGACACTCCTCCTAAGTTTTGGCATCCACAACACATTTGACACCCTTGATATCTCATATGACTCCAACCGAAATGATATTGTACCTTATCCTCATACTACATGCTTGGCTCTTGTACCAAGCTCCACACACAATTTTGAGCAAATCTTGGTTAGAGTGTTGTTGAGCCTCTAGATGGACATCCCCATTACCATATTATACTCCTCATTTATACCTTTTTGGCCTACCTAAGCTTGGATAAATGACAAAGAACACTATCTCCAGTCACTTATAAGGTCACGAGGTAAAGTATATTTGAATTGATGCATTTTGTGGTTTATTAAGCTAGGAGATTAAATATTTCATGTACTAATGCTTAAATTTCCATATGTAGCCTTTGACCTTTGGACAAGTCCGACACTCCTATGTCAACCAAGCTATCCGGTACTTATGCACCAGATCACTCACTATTCGAATCCGATACCAAGAGCACCTCATGTTCAGATCCGGTACCCGTAGATCACTCACTGTCTGAATCCGGTACCAAGAGCGCCTCTTGTTCAGATCCGGTACCCGTAGATCACTCACTGTCGTGATCTGGTACCAACGCCATAGCCTGTTGTGGTCCGATACCAACCAATTGTGTGTTGTTCGGATTCGGTACTATCCACCGTATCTCACCTGTCATGATTCGATACTAGTAGAAGAAACAAAGTATGTCAAGTTTAGCTCCAGATCGTGCCTAAGATAATTGTTGAATGTTTATTAGATCATCAAAGTTACTAGCAAGACTATGTTAAGCTAGTTTGATCATTTCTTCATCCTCATGCATGCCAAGTTTAGCTCCAAATCGTGCCTAAGATAATTGTTGAATGTTTATTAGATCATCAAAGTTTCTAGCAAGACTATGTTAAGCTAGTTTGATTATTTCTTCATTCTCATGCACTCCGTGTCATGAGGATGAAGCTTAAAATATGTAACCGAATGTGTAAATTTGACAATCGCTGATCTACTGAAGATTTCACCTCCTTGTGTTTCACGACTGAGACTGTTTAAATAGTCGTAGTAAAAATGTTGGGATATATAGGGAGATAGCATAACACATCATGTGAGAGCAACGTTACATATTGTAGAACATATCTGGAGTTTGAGTTAATAGAAGAATTTCATTTAATTTCATGTCTTGATTATCAATGAATGAAATTAAATTGAGTTGTTAGCATAATCTAATTTAATGTTTTGAGATCCGAGTAAGAGTGATGTGTTGATTGAAGACCAAATTACTGTAGACTCCAACCGCTAACCTGTTGAAGCGGAAAGGGCCCACCGCCCAACAGAGGTCAACATTCTTGTAGATTAGTGTTAACATTTTATTTCAGTAGTGTAATTGCTAGACTAGCTGAAGCTTTGATTCCTTAATTTAATTCATCATCTCTGACAACTTCATATGATAGCAATATAGTTCAGTTTAGGATTTTGATTATATGATTGCTTAAGATCTTTACTTACTCTATTTTTTCATATGCCATGTCTCTGTGTTTATGAATTTGATTTCTCTTAGTGAACATAGAAGTTGGCAGCAATAGTGAAACATATTTGGAAAATAACTAGTGAAGTTCACAATAGATTATTGTAAGCCACAACATACCCAATATACTGACTATTGAACTACCCATGCTATGCCTTGATGATTGATGTGTGATTTCCTTTTCATAGTGTGATTGCATAATTAGCTTTCTGGGTCAGATAACATAGTTGATCTGTTAAAGAACCCCATCTCATACTTGCATGTGCCACAATGGAGTAGATAGCCTCTCTTTGAAAAACAACCAAAGTGTGTTTTAGATTGATAGTTTGTTTTATATCTAGCATGCATAATCCAGATTAGTTCTATACTCATGACATTAGAATTACCTCTCTTACTGGTGTCTTGTAATTATGTTGATTACGAATCTTAGATTGATAATTAATGTGTGCATTATACTAATCATATAAGCAACACAACAAGTGTCAAACAACTCTCATGCACCTATCATATGGAAAGATGCTATGTTATCCACTAACCAAGCCTCCATGCCAAAGACTGCACCTGAAAGAGAAAATCCAACAAAATCTCCTCCTGGAAACTGTCTACAACCTCACCAACCTCTATTTTTTATGCCTTCTTCCTTCTTCCCCTTCTCCTTCGGTGTGGACATTGTGAAGCATAGTTCCCAAAGTCATGACACTCAAAATTTATGATCTTTCTAAGATCCTTTTTCCATCTCAGCTCTAGAGACATTTCTCTCTTGGGAGAAACTGCTCTTCCTAGAGAACTTCTTATGCTAGGAGAATCTCTTATGCCCCTTCTAGTGTGAGATGCAAGGGCCTGGTTCTCATCACCACCACCTTTCATGGTGCCATCCATATCATCCCTGGATGTTAACTGAGTCCCTACCTAGATACAATTAGGTCATAGTCTGTCAAAGCTTCATGGCTTGTCTTGTGCACATATCCCCTGCACAAATGGTTCCCAAGACATGGGAAGACCTCTCAACGCCACATTCACCAACTTAGCATCTTGTACTGTCTTGCCAATAGATACAAGTTGATCTTGGATCTGGGTGATCTTCATAAGGAACCTAACAACTATATCCTCACTAGTCATCCTGACAACTTGAAGTTGGTGCCTCAAGTGTAGCATCCTGCATGTATTCTTGTTTTGGTATACATCCACCAAAGCATCATATATATCCTTGGTAGTTGTCTTCTCACCAATGTGAGGGATCTAGTGATCCTTCACCGATTCTAGCAACACACGCTTAGCCTTCACTTATTTCTTCTTGTATGTTGTTATTTCCTATGGATAGATAGGAGTTGCAACCACACTCTCAACATATTCCTTGAGGTAATTTTATTCCAACAAGAGAAGAACCCTTTCCTTCCAAGCAAGGAATTTGGATTCCCCTTCCAACTTGTCCTCAAGATTCAATGTGTTCACCATCTCACCCTACCCAAAAGAAGAACAAGAACAAGAACAACACTCTTCTAATGTTGTAGCCACAAATGTGTCTCAAGATGATCCCCTTCTTTTCATATCCCAAACTTTGAAACCATGTCAATTTTCACATACACCTATATGTGACTAATTTTCAGATCTGAAAATTTATTCCTAGTGATCTAACAATCAAACCCTAGTTGTTATCACTAAACAATTTTACACTGAATATTATATGCAGCGGAAACACAAACGATCAGAGATGACTCATCAACACAACTGAGACATAAATTTTTGTTCTATAAAGTTTATCAAATTAAAAAAATATGAGGGTAAAACCAACCCTCCTAGTTAACACACTTTGACCACAAAATGGGACAACCTTGTCAACCAAAATTACTAAATTTTTTTAGGAAAACATTGTCCTTCACAGCAGATTTTTTTTTTTTGGCAAAATCACACTCGGAAAAATTACCTGGAAATCACCTCTACCTAAAAAATATATTGTTTCCACATGTACCTATGATGATGTCATCCATATGGCTTCCAACTTCAGCAATATGAAATACTATACCTTCTCATCAGTTCGCACGTGCGACCATGTTGTCACCTCCACATGTGTGGTATGTCTTTTTTGTTCCTCTACATGTGTGTCCTGCTCACACGTGGTTGTACAGACTGTCCGTACTACCTGATGCTCACACATGAAACTCCTCTCACAAAAGTGCCTCCTTAGTTGAGAAATAAGCCTTCATTGGCTGAAAACTAAAATATAAAATTACCTAGAATAGTAGGCCAGATTTTCCTCACAATTACAAAATTTCCCTTGCTGAAATTTCCAATCTCCTATCACAAGTGTACCTCACTTATGCTATCTCTATCATGCACAATGATCTAATGTCACAATGACATCACTCCTTTATATACAAGTTCAATGAGTGAGTTTAGGATCAAGTTCAATGAGTGAGTTTAGGATCCCTTCCAAAACTCAACAATTAATTAGAATATTTTATTCTCCTTTTATGAGTGCGGAACCCATCACAAACCCACAAAGCCCATCAAGTTTCCCATGAGGCCCTAGCCTCATTTCTAGGCCGATTTCACTGGAAAACAAAAAGGTTCAATTGGTGCCAACAAAAATTCGCACATGCTTGGCACCTTGGCCTCTAGTGGGAATACTTATCTAAGCTACAAAATCAACATGATCTCTTCCACGCCCTCAAGTCCAACAATAAGGAAGAAGATAATATTGTGAATCAAGCTATCATGCAACCAATTGGTGGAGATTTGAGCAATGGGACCCTCTCCCTTTCCCCTATCCATGAATCCCACCTAAAGTTGGCATGGAAAGAAGAAAAGGGGTATGTATCTCCTTCGAGACCCCCATATGGTATTATACATTTGGAACAATGACACCTTACAAATTTGGAAAACTCACATCTCTCAATCAGAGACAGGGATGATGTAGGCATAGATCGATGAACCATGTGCATCACATATATTTCTCCATGGCTTCCTTAACTTCTCTCATACATATCTTTCATATCTCCTACACCCTCTGTTGCTCTTGGGCGCATGTGGGAAGGACAATTTCATTATGGAAGCGATAGCTTGTACTGGTAATCATGGATTATGGTGGTTTTGGAGTCTTGGATTTTGTCCATCAACATCAGTTATCACTTGTGAGAAATCCTAATTTAGGGCCGACTTCATAGTGTATTATGGAATTTTTGGCTTGGAGGTTTTTCCTCATGGATGTTCCACAATCTCCTCCTAGTCCGCACATTCTCTTCTACATCTGCCTGCTCCCATGGTGAAGGGTTCTTTAGGTCATTTCTTAAAATGATTGGAGTTGTTCAAGGATGAGCTTGGAGACCTACATACTACATTTCACTCAATGCAAATTCAATTTAATAGTATTTCGTTGTAGGTAATCATGATATTAGACGTCTCGGTGCAACATAGGTAGAGCATCCAACAACTCAAGGATGAATGTGAGGTTCTCTAGTCTCAAATGGAAGAATTATTCCTCTAGCCTCCCCATGGCACTTCCTCTAGGAATGACCATGGAAATTTGGATTCAACCTTTTTTCTAGAACAACAACCCCCTTAGTGGGACTTGAACCTCCCTTCTCCAGGTTATGGTCATGGGTCTTGAATTCATAATAGTCGTCCTTCATTTCTAGATTATGAACTTTTTTGTATCTATATCCTAGGGATCTACAATAGGGCATATATAATTAGTTATTTTGTACAACATGTAGACTCATGATTTTTTTTTTTCTGTGCAACAATCTATTTTTTAGAGTTTGGGATGAGTAGCTCCCTTGCTCATTTGTTAATTTTGAAACTTTGTATCTGTTATAATGCTTGGGTGCTTCTTGGCCCCTTTACTGTTAAAAAACAATTAGTGGCAGTGTGGGTAAAGGAAGGTAATTGGGAACTCCATGCATCAATGAAACTTGCCTCTAGTTGAGTAGAGTTTATAGATATGGATGAAACAAATTAAAATTTTTAAGCTTGCTTATGACCATACTAGTCTCAATCTACGATTGGGAGGGGGAATAATCTCTTCATGCTACTGGGGGGTGTGGGTTTTTCACTTGTGTCATTCAATCCCATAGTTTATTTAGAGGGACACATTTGACCTTTCATGTTACCTAGATTATAATCCAA
>SNQJ01S0164020.1:6955-21260 GCA_010110895.2 Picea sitchensis | reverse complement strand
TGTTGTGTTTTATTGTATGATTCCTTGATCACATACATAGGTTTTTATTGAGTTTATGCTATTTCTATCACTTTGGTTGGTTTGTGTTGTCTTGGTCTTGACTGCACGAGAGCACTGGAGCGAAGCAGGAGCAACAAAGACCCTATGAAGCGATACTAAGGTATGTTACTTGTTCCTTCCTACTAGTAAATTCAATATCTAAAAGTTAAGGAAAGCGTCATGTTCTGTCCTGTTTTGTTCTAGATCCAGGTGGATCTAGGGTGATCGGTTTGTGTCCGTACTTACAGATTAATCCTAAAACGCAAACCACCGCATACATCAAGCTACCGACTACTGACGAATAAGAGACCCTGGACATGTATTCTCTCCTTCTGTGTCTTGGGACACATTTCCTTGGTTGATTTGAAATGGATGGCCAAAGGTGTACTAACTGGTTTTTCATTCTGCATTCTAAACCTCTCCAACACCTTCTATATGTACTCACCCTAAGACACTGTCAATTTGCGATTTTTCTTGTCTCGTGTTATTCTTGTACCAAGGATTTTCTTTGCAACACCTAGATCCTTCATCACAAATGAATTAAATAATTTCTTCTTGAGCACATATATATCCTGCATATTAGACCCTACAACAAGCGTGCCATCTACATACAATAGCATGATAATCTAACTTCCATTTTCTAGTTTTTTAAAATAAACACAGTGATCAAAATGACATCTACTATAACCTTGTTCTGTCATAAACCTATCAAATTTCAAATACCACTACCTTGGAGCTTGATTTATTCCATTCAATATCTTCTTCAACCTACATACCAACTTTTCCTTCCCTTTGACCTCATACCAATGTGGCTGCTGCATATAAACCTCTTCCTCCAATCTCCATGGAGAAAATATGTTTTTACATCTAATTGTTCAAGATGCAAATATTTTATAGGCACAAGACTTAAATAGTCCTAATTTAAGTCATATTAACAACATGAGAACATATTTCATCAAAATATATGCCTTTCTTTTGTGCAAACCCCTTTACAATAAGTTTATCCTTGTACCACTTTTTTCCTCCATATTCTTCCTTCAACTTGTAAACCCATTTATTCTGCAATGCTCTTTTTCCTATAGGAAACTGAACCAAATCCAAAGTATGGTTATTTACTAGGGAACCCATTTCCTCTTTCATGCCTTTCTCCCACTTCTTTTTTGTGTCTACTTGCATTGCCTCTTCATAACATTCTGGTTCACCAGAATCAATCAACAATAAATAATACAATGAAGGAGAGTATCATTCAGGAGGTCTACTTAACCTGGTATGTCTTATAACAACACTTGCAAGATTTTGAGGTACCTGTTGCTCCTGTTGTTGTACATTTTGATTTTCTGGTACCTTTGGAATTTCTTTTTCAGTGATCTCATTAAGCACTGTGTATTCTGGTTTTTCTTTTTCCTGTATCTTTCCCTGCAACTGATCTTTGTACATGAACGTATCATTGAATATGACATCTCTACTCCTAATTATTTTTTGATTTTCATAATCCCATAAGAGATAACCAAAATCATTAACATCGTATCCAATAAAGGTACAATTCTTGGATTTTTCCTCAATCTTTGTTCTATTTTCTTTATCAATATGGACAAATGCTTCACAACCAAAAGTATTAAAAAAGGAATAGTTTACCTTTTTACCTGTCCATTCCCCCTTTGAAATTTCAACATCCAAATATCTTGAAGGTCCTTTGTTTATTAAGTAAACAACAATATCTACAACATCTTCCCAGAACTGTAAGGGAAACCCAACATGCAATCTCATACTCCTTGCATGCTCCATGATTGTTCTGTTCATCCTTTTTGACAAACCATTTTCTTGTGGTTTTCCTGGAACCGAGTTCTTTCTACGAATCCCATGGTATGATTAGTAATCATCAAACACCTTGCTACAATATTCACCTCCATTCTATGATCTGAGACACTTCAACCTTTTTCCTGTCTCATTCTCAACCAAAGATTTCCATTTCTTAAAAGTATCAAAAACATCGTATTTTTGTTGAATGCAATAAACCCAAGTTTTTCTAGTTGCATCATCAATAGAAGTAACATCATAATAAGAGCCACCAAGAGACGATACTTGATATGGTCCCCATACATCTGTATGCACAAGCTCTAACCTTTCACTTTTCTTTTCTTTTCTGACTCTGAGAAATCCGACTCTCTTCTGTTTTCCATAAACACAATGCTCATAGAACTCCAAATCAATTTGTTTAAGATCTGGAAACAAATTTATTTTGTGAAGTATCTACTTCCCCTTCTCACTCATGTGTCCAAGCCTATGATGACACAATTTTGTATCCACTCCTATATAAGCTAAAGAGATAGAAGAGTCAGTATTACTAGTACATAAATACAATGTACCTACCTTATCTTCTTTTTCTATCACCAATGATCCTTTGGTGACCTTCCACACCTTATCTATAAATATGGATATATAAAATTCACTTGTCAACTTAATTATTGAAATTATATTTTTCCTTATATCTGGAATATGTCTTACCTCTTTCAACAACCACTAGTTTCCATTCCTTTGCTTTATTTTTACCTTTCCCATTCCAACAATTTTGCATGGTGCATCNGGTGCATCATCACCCAAATGAACCTGTCCAAAATCACCTTGAAGATAATATAGAAAATGTTTCCTATGGGGTGTGGCATGAAATGAGACCCATGAATATACTACCAAAGACTCAAAAATGTTATCTACAGAAAGAATCAAAGCATATTATAACACATCACCTGTTACATTTGCTTCCTAATTTTTCTCTTGTTGTCCATCTCTTTGTTTCTTTGGAGCTCTATAGTATTTATTTAGATGCCCTTTCTTCCCACAATTCCAACACTTTATCTTTCCTTGCCTGGATTTGGATCTGCCCTTCCTAGAATTCTTGCAGTTCCCTGAGCCCTTTCCTCTATCCTTTTATCTTCCCCTATTCTCCATGTTTAACGCATTACCTGATGTCTCACCTGTGTTTTTCCGTTGCATTTCCTCACTAAGGATAACACCAACAACATCATCAAATTTTAAAGTGTTTGAACCAGATATAGAGTTACTTACATCCATGACCAAGTCGTTCCAAATTTCTGGCAATGAGCAAAAGATTAGAAGAGCCTCAATGTCATCATCAAAGTCCACTTTTACAAAACTTAGCTTATAAGTAATCATATTAAATTCATTTAAATGATCTACAATAGATCCACCTTCTGACATCTTCATATTAAATAATATCTTCATTTGAAATACCTCATTGGATGCCGAGGGTTTTTCATATAGTTTATCCAATGTGTCCTTCAACTCCTTTGTTGTCTTTTCTTTCGAAACGTTGAAAGCCACCGATGCTGCCAGGATCAACTGTATTGTTCCTAATGCCTTTCTATCAATAAACGCCCATTCTTCGTCCTTCATGGACATCAACTTATTTTCTGTTCCACCCAATGGTAGGAATATATCCTTTTGATATAAATAATCTTCCATCTGCGTCTTCCATAACTCGTAGTTTTGGTTGTTAAACTTCTCGATCCTAAACTTTCCATATTCCTCCATTTCTCCCACTCAAACCAAGAACCCTCTTTCCTACGAGTTATCATTCACTCTGATACCAATTGTTAGAAAAACAGGATCGCAAAGAAATAAAAAAAATGCGGAGATAAAACACAAAAGATACACAATACAATAAAGACACAGATATACATGGTTCACCCAGTGTGGGCTACGTCCACCAGATAAATTTCCAGATCCTTCCTTTTTATTATCCAAAAAATTAAAGGATACAACCTACAACACACCTGTTGTAACTTCCTCTTCTTTATCTCACAATCTCTTCTCTCAGAATACAATATTCACAATGATACACAACCAGAATACAACTCTCTCATAAAAGAGGGTTTCCTTATAGGGAAAAAAACCCTAACATAACTTCTACCATCAAATTTGTGATCTTATAATGAACGGTCTCGATTTACTATGAAATTACAATATAAATTTACAAGGAAAATTTTCCTTCAGAGGCTTCGCCCTCGAACCCCCACAGGGGGAAAATCCCCCCCACATGGAGGGGTGTATAGTCTTCATGGGGTATGAACATGGATGAAAACAAAGACCTATGAAACAAGAATATAATCAAGCTCCAAAACCAACATATAATGCATCTTTGAAGCAAAGGATTATACATGTTAACCATGGATAGAGAGACTGAACCCACATCAACCATAGAAAAATACAAGTATCTGAATCACATGGATGAAGAGTTTGGAATTGTTTGCAGTCTCATTTCTCATGAGATCCTCTTTCACATATCCTCCTGTAAAACTCAAAATGAAGTCTGGACCACCATGGAAGGACGTTTTGGCAAACATGATGAGATGATGGGACATATGCTCGAGGTGGAATTGCTCACTTTGGATCCATAAACCTTCGACAATATCCAATATTTATTTACCAAATATAAGGATTTGTTTTTTCAACTCAAGGCTTGTGGGGTTGATAAATCTAAGGAGGAGAAACCAATGGTTCTTACCATTCTCTCCAAACTTGGTCCATAATGCTCAATGTTTGTATCCACATTTAGTTAGGTCTAAAGGCACATGCACTTGCTGTGCAAGATGGTAGCATTCACCAAAATCATAAATATAAAATCCAAGACAAAAGGAAGGCACATGCAAATCCAAAGAAGGAAGGGTACTCAAAACCCTTCAACGATTCCTCCAGATCCAAAGGTGGAAAGGGAAGAAAAGGAGAGAAATGCACTTACTGCCATAAATGATTTCATACAGAATCTGCATGTATGCAAAAATAGATAGATCAAATGGCCCAAATAATTCAACAAAACAATATTGGAGATCACATCCCCAAGGGTTCCAAGAAGAAGAAGTCAGAAGATCAAAATCCCAAGAAAGGTAATTCTAGCCATGCTTTGATTGCTATCAACTCCTCTCCCAATGCTTGGATTGTATATTCAAGATCATCACACCACATGGTAGCCAAAAAAAAGGTCTACTCTTCATTGGACACATGAAAAGGTCCTCCTATTCTCATGGGAGACAACTCTCAGGTTGAGGTCACTAGCAAAGGGAGAATTAAATTAAAAAACAAAAGCTCTGAGAATGTGCTACACGTTCCCAAAATCTCTGTCAATCTTCTCTCTGTGTATCATATGAAAAAATATGGAACCGAAAAGAGAGTAATATTCACACCTGATGTTGTGGATATATATGACATGCAAACCAATTCCAAAGTTTCTATTGGTGAGGTAAATCATCAATCTAGAATCTACACTATTTCTGAATTTATTGAACCAGATTATGCATTACTACTTACCCATGCTGATGAAAGTAGTAGGATATGGCACAAAAGGTTTGGGAATTTAAATTTCAGATATAGGAAACATCTTAGTAAGAAGGGAATGGTTGAAATTCTACCTGAAATACACTTCTCCAAAGGAATTTGTGAGCGATGTGTTCTTGGAAAACACCCTCAAGAGAAATTCGACAAAAGAAAGACTCAAAAGGCTTCCTTTCCTTCGGATCTGATCCATAGTGACCTAATGGGCCCTTTTCCGCATTGATCAATCAGTAAATCAAGGTACATGTTCATTTTAGTTGATGATTTCTCATGCTTCACATGGAATTTCTTTCTTAGGAAAAAATCAGAGGTCTTTCAACACCTCAAATATTTCAAAGCCCTTGTTGAGACATAGCCAGGAAAGAAGATTAAAGTCCTTGGAATAGATAATGGGGGGGAGTATGTCAACCATGAGATACAAAATATTTGTCTTGAGTATGGGATTCAGTTGCAACACATGGTTCCTTATACTCCGCAACAAAATGGAGTGGTTGTTGAATTTTCACTATGCTAGGCTTAAGCATGAGGTTTATTTAATTTTATCCTATACTTGAACCATAAAAAAATGTAGCTACATAATGTACAAGTTCTGCAATAACCAATATCACAAGAATAATAACCATGCACAAGAATACAAGAAATATACTGGGAAAGACCTTCTCAACAAGAGATAAAAACCCAACAATCCTTTGCTATATTCTCAAGAGAAGATCCTCCAACCATGAAACCCTAATGCACACAAGAGGGTGCTCTACTACCTTGAAACTTGTGCCCAAAAGAGGTGTGCACTTCAGCCCTAGAAGATGTACTTGCTGAAATTTCCAAATGACAAGTGACTTGTGTGTTTCCTTAATGGGGAAATCACCTTTATTTATACTAGACTGGATAGACCAAAAATGGTGTCTATTGGCACAACAGGGACGACCTCAATAACTCAAAAAATAATTAATTATTACAATAAAAATTAATTATATTTCACATATGGTGGAGCCGACCTATACCCTTTACATCACAATTAGGGTTATGGGTAAATCTTACTCTCAGACAATATAGCAAGGGATCTCACACATCCACTAGGGCTCAGCCACTAGGGGCATGCCCACCTGTGCTCAGCCACAAATATGTCCTACTCAATAGATCTCTATCTCACAGATTTCATAGGAGAATCATATGGAGTACCATATCAAGCCCGAATCAACTAAGTCCACAAGGTAGGAGAAAACACGTCATAACAACTCATTCCAGAGTCTAATTTACACCCATCACATGGGAACCTTCACCCCACATAGGGTTACACATCATTTCATCTCAATCCAGAGAGGAACGAAAAACCCATCTCATGGGAATACTCACCCCACACAGGGGCACACATCATGTCATCTCATTCCAGAGGAACAACACTCCCATATCATGGGCACACCCAACACATGGGCTCTCTCACAGGTCGAATTACTCAATCTATGTCCTGGAGGATGTCTCATGAAGTTGTAATCATCAACAGTGGCCGAGCAGAAAAATAAATCCTTGAAAGAGATGGCATTGTGCATGTTGCATGGAAATTCACTTCCACAAATATTATGGGTTGAAGAACTTAATTGTTCAACCTACATCTAAAATAGATATCCCCATAGATCTATCAAGGATAATACCCCCTACAAGGCTTGGAGTGGCCTCAAACCTGAAGTGACCCACTTTCGTATATTTAGTTCTAGTGCATGGGCTAGGATTTCCTCTGAGAAGAGAAAGGGAATTGATCCACAAAGTACATAGTGTATTTGTTTTGGATACCCCGACGGTGTGAAGGGATACAAACTCATTGATCTCTCCATGGACCAACTCATCATTGAGCGTAGTGTCCAATTCGAGGAAAGTATATCGCATCTACCTCAAAAACCGCATGCAAATTATTTTTTGTTCTTGCACCTATCAGAGATGATGAGCATGCACATGCCAACTCTTCTTCATATGAGAGTTCTGATTAAAAATATTCAGATGATTTAGATACAAAGTTAGTACAGTCAGATGCAGAGTTAGTGCATGCATATGCATATACAAAGCTAGAGACAAGGCCCAAGTGGGCCAAGACTACTCTTCAGGATGTAGGAGATCTTATTAGAGATCTAGATGATACCAGAAGGAATCAATTTGATTTCGATGAGCCTCCTCTTGCACTCACTAAAATAGAATTGATTCCACCCATGCATATTTTCTTGGTTCAGTCTTCAGATCCATAGTTCTATGGCGAGGCTACCGGGAATCCCTTTTGGGTATCCACCATGTAGGAGGAGTACAACTCCCTCCTCGAGAACTGTACTTGGGATCTAGTTCCCCTTCCTGTAAGAAGGAAACTTGTCAAGTGTAGATGGGTCTATAGGATCAAGAGAACAACAGATGTATAGGTTAGCAAATACAAATCCAAGCTAGTTTCCAAAGGCTTTCAGCAGGTGCATGACATTGAATATGACGAGACCTTCGCTCCAGTAGTGAATATGGATTCCATATGTTTGGCACCTTCCATTGCGGTAGCCAAGGGATGGGAAGTCCATCAGATGGATATGAAGAATGTATTTCTTCATGGATATCTCTCTGAGGAGATCTACATGGAGAAACCCCAAGGCTTCATGCAAGATTCATCTTTGGTCTATCGACTGAAGAAGTGTAAAACACCCGACCCCTAAATACTATTTTAAGGGATGGGGCATCATAATTTTGTTTTCATTAACTATTTATAATCCTAATTCTGAGATATCCATTGGCTTCTGTGCACCATGAGATTTCTAACGGTTTCCACCATACTGAAATCTGAGTTCTGGATTGCAAGTTATTTACTTCCAAAGTTCTTTGGGCATTAATAGTCAAGGACCACGTGGGTCCATCTCATTCATACCATATCCAGATTTCTACATCTACAGTGGAAGTCCACCCACTGTTCAATCCAACGGAGGGGGATTGTTCCTTATTTAACACATAGGATAGAGTGGAGTTCGACGTTCGTCTTTGAACACCCCTTTTTTTTGCTGTGCATACATTCCTCGGAGTCCCAAAATATCAAACTCTTGAGGTGTTTTCATGTAGCTCTAGCCTTTGAATCTTCGGCTTATCATCGACGCTACACTCCAAACCTCCGGACTCCCGAAGTCCCAGACTCCTGAAGGGTCCCCACTTACACGTGGTGATGGATTATATGCAAAGACAGGGATATGTGGGTCTGTCCCTTCGGTTGATTTAGCCCCAAAGTTCTAGCCTCCCAATATTCTGAAGTCCCAAACTCTCGAAGTCTCAGGTACTCCACAAACCTTTGTCTGATCATTCATGCAATAGGGGGATGACATGCAACATGGGCTAGGGGTGACACGTGTCCTTGTCAGGAGATGACACATGTTTCAATGTAATGGTCGTTAGGGTATATGAGAAGAAAAAATTAGGGTGACACATGGCATACAATACAAGGGTCCACGTCACCCTAGGTGACGTCAACATACCATGTCACCTTAGGTGACGTCGACGTACCATGTCAATCCGAGACTGGAAGCCTCCGAGGGTTCCTAGCTTCACCTACTTGCCACACCTCCTGGAGCTCCAAAGTACAAATTTCCTTCCACCTGTCTCCCAATACCTCTTAGATCCCACGGGAGAGGTGTGTCCAGATAGATCCATGAACCTACAACTCGCGTTAATTCGTAACTTCAATGTTCGGGGGTTTCTACCCGCTCCACACTCCTTTCCTCCTAGAGTAGGACTTCGTCAAAGTGTTGTACATAATTCCTTATTTTGGGTTGATCGGACAATTGAGATGGATCACAAAGGGTCCTTATATTGACAATCCACATTACTTTGCAATTTTGACATTCAAAAGTTTTGGCATTAAACCACCTCTATTCTGCCAAAGTGGGACTTTGCCGAAGTAATTAGTGCTACATTTTCACTAAGTTTGATCTAACAATTGAGAGTGATTCCCAATGGATTCCTAGATCCATGGCCCTAATCAATTCATAACTCTGACAATTAGGGAATTCAGGGTCATCACATCGTTGTTCCCCTGAAGTGGTCAGCGTTGGAGTTGACTTTGGCATAGAACCAACGACCATGGAAACTCTAGAATACCTTTGGATCTACGAGTCACATTACTCCACGATTGGTGAGTGAGTCAAGGTTTAACAATGGGAAATTTTTATTCTGCTGTGGTTAGAGAAACCTCCAGACATAAATTTTCCTCATGGTTGACCATGTCAACAATTTTCCTTTGGCCGGTTTACAAATGGTAAGGTCGTAATACCCCGAAGCTCTGAACTCTTGGAGTTCTGAAGCTAGAAAGACTTAGATCCTTTCGGTCCCAGCATAGGGTTCCCATAATTTGGTCACACGGGTCTTCCAAAAATTCTCATGGGCTACACACTGATCTCTTAGCCGTGAATTGTTTAATGACCTAGGTATGAGCCCTTTGTCATACAGGTGAAGGGTTTGACGGAGGCTCCCTATTTCCACCGAACACAAAACTAGTCTTCTCATGAAGGGAATTTGAGAGGTCAATATCACTGAAATAATATGGCTAAACCTATCCCAACTCTTGCACTACAAATTCCATCTTGGGGAAAATTCCCATTAGGAAATATCTAGCCGGTGCAGAAACCGTAGCCTATACTTAGACTCACGTCCCATATCTCTCTAGCTATTAAAATGAGGCAAGCAAAAGACCATGTAAATATAGCAATTTACAAAAGCAAATGAGCATTTCTAATAATTGTTCAAACATAGTAAAAATTATCCATAAACACAGACATTCAATTATCACATCCATTTCATTAAACAAAGTATGAAGATACTTATCAGAAACTAAAAATTGTGAAGTGACTGCTGAAAGGGGTGCATTATTCCACCCAAACATAGGCACAATCACACCTGATGGATTTACTACTAGCCACCCCCGATATAGAACATGATACTATGAGATAGACTCTTTCTCCTTTCTCAACGACAGTCAGGGACGAAGGTTACTCTCCTCCTCCCACGGGATCTTGGAAACCGATTTTCTCTATACAAGGAAGGAGGTCTGCACGAGTACATCCATAGTCACTAGTCAACCTCGTTTATCAGCTTGTAGCGAAAACCCTACCCATGGCTTCTTGCATCCTAAACGAGCTTGCTTCTCAATTTTCCTTTTTCAACTCGAGAGTTGAAAAACACTCTCTTCTCTTTCGGAGATCGTTTTCTCCACTCTACTTCCTTGCAGATCTACCTCTATCCCCCAAATTACTTCCTTTATTTCCTTCCTCAGCAAGGTTTCATGGGTCTAAATCCCCAAATCATGGTCAGGTATGGAACCATTACAAATGGGTACCCTACCCCATCTCCTCATTATCTCTTGAGGAGGGCCTTCCAACTACCAGCCTGACTGTTAATTCATTTATGGGTCAAAATACTATTCAACAATTACATCTAGTAAGGTACTGGTTTGGTGAGGGTCATCTCAACCATTCCCTATTTTCGTCACCATATCTCTCATAACATCCATGTTCTATCTTGGAAAACCCCCACTTTCAGCAGTTATGCAACACTTTTCCATTTTCTATAAATAAAAGAAAATACATACATTGAACTTTTATGCAAAGGTTCATCAAATCAAACATTCACACATATCTAGTATGTCATAGTCTCTTGGCCAGTTATAGTTATATTTACAAACTGGTGGAAACATGGGTATTAAAATCCCCTCCCCCTTAAAGGAACATATTCCTCGATGTGTTATCTGTCGATGTTCTTTGTATGCATAAAAGTAAAAAAAAATGGATATGTTTGTATCATGGCATCCTCCATTTCCCATGTGGCATCATCTGGGCCAAAGTGTTTCCACTGCACCTTGACTTGTGTAATATTTTTGTTCTTGAGTGGGGTCTCCTTCCTGTCTATTATGCATTGAGTTTTTTGCAAGAATTCTCCCTCTGATTCCATCTAAATCACAGACCAATCAATAATATGATTAGAATCATGTACATACTTCTTTAATAAAGAAACATGGAAAAAATTATGTGCCTTCATTGTGGGAGGAAGTGTTATCCTATAGGCTACATGTCCCAATCTATCCAAAATTTCAAAGGGTCGACAATACCGAGGTTCCAACTTGGCACAAGATCCCATCCTCAAAGATATTTTCCTGGGTCTAACTTGGAGATACACATGATCCCCTGCGTTGAATTCTCTAGGAATTTTTTTTTTTCTGTCTGCATAGATCTTCTACCTATCCTCGACTATTTTCAGATTCAATCTAATCTCAATTAATTGTTTTTCCATTTCCTTTAGCATATCTGTCCTGATTGTGATTATGTCCACTAGGTTATTCCAGCTGATTGGAATATTGCATTTCTTTACATAGAGGGCTTCAAAAGGGCTCGTTTTTAATGGCTCTTGATAGCCATTGTTGTAGGGAAATTATACCAGTGGTAGGTAGTCATCCCACTTCTTGGGTTGATGCATTACATGCATCCTCAACATGTCTTCTAACACTTGGTTTACCCTCTCTTTCTTCCCATCAGTTTGAGGGTGATAGGCTTTACTAAAGAGCAATTCTGTTTCAAAACCAACAAACAGGGATTTCCAAAATTTTGAAGTAAATTTTGTATCTTTGTCGGCTATAATTTCCTTATGCATGTCATGCATTATAAATATCTCTTTCATGAAAATACTAGAAATATCTATTTCCTTGCCGGTCGACTTGAAGGGAATGAAGAGAGAAACCTTGCTTAGTTTTTCCACAACTACCATGATGGCATCGTTTTGTTTGGTTGATTTTGGTAACCTTATGATGAAATCCATTGATATGGTTTCTCATTTCCATTTGGGAATTGGTAGGGGCTGCAACATCCCTGCTGGGTGTCAGTGCTCTGCCTTAATTTTTTGACATTCTATACACTTAGCTAAGTAATCAGCTATGTCCTTTTTCAGTCCGGGTTCCACGAATAAAATAGTCTCCTAGGGGCCGTGATCATTTTCTAATAACCAGGATGACCAGTATATGGTATTTTGTGTATTTCATCCATTATTAACCTCTTCAAGTCGTCACAATTTGGAATATACAATATACCTTTGTAAGTTAGCAGGCCATCATTAAACATCTGTTAGCCTTTAAAATTTAGCCCCGTGTTCTCTTTATTTAGGTATGATGTCAAGGTCTTGAAAAATGCATCTGTTTCTTGTGCACTTTTGACTCTATATTTGATGTCTGATTCACTGGCGCTTAAAACTGCCAAGTGAATCACTTTCATACTTATACTAAGGGAATCACACACCCTATTCGCCTTTCCTTTGATATGTTTTATTTCAAAATCAAACTCTCCAAGGAGATCCATCCACCTAGCTTGTCTAACATTGAGTTTTGGTTGGTCAAACAAATATCTAAACCCACTATGGTTTGTCATAAGAACAAATATTCTAACTAAGAGGTAATGGCTCCACATTTTTAAATCATGTACTATGACAACCAATTCCACATCGTGGATCACATAATTGACTTCATGCTCATTTATGTTTTCTGGATTCGTAGAAAATCACATGTCCTTCTTGCATAAGGAATCCTCCAAGCCATTCCTTGTAGGCATTTGTGCACACAAGGAATTCCTTGTTTGGGTATGCAATCTTCAACAAAGGCACATTGGTTAGAAGGTATTTCATCTCTTAAAATCGTTCTTCACATTCTGATTTCCAAATGAATTTAATCCCCTTTTTCTGAAGGGAGGTGATTGGGCAACAAATCTTGGAGAATCCCTTTATGAACCTTCTATAGTACCATGATCGACCCATAAAGGATCTGACATCATAAACATCTTTTGGGGTAGGCTAATCCATGATGGACTTAATCTTGTCAGGATCAATTGCCACCCCTTCTTCAGAAATAACATGGCCTAATTATTGGACTTGTTTCTGGAAAAAGTCACACTTACTACACTTAGCATAGAGTTGATGTTCTCTTAGCACTTGAAGTACTATATTGAGATGTTCTTCATGATATTCCCTATTATTGGAATAGATTAGGATATCATCAATGAAAACCAACAAAAACCTATCCAAGAACTTTATGAGTACATTATTCATTAAGCACATAAAATTTGTTGGTGCATTGGTAAGCCTAAATGGAGCCACCACAAATTCATAGTGACCATATCTTGTCCTAAAGGTTGTTTTGTGGAATCATGTCTTCATCTTTAATTTGGACCTAATGGTATCCAAACCTCAAGTCAATATTGGAGAAAATTGTAGCACCCCTTAATTGATCAAACAAGTCATTGATCCTTGGCAACGGATACTTATTATTAATGGTCATATTATTGAGGTGTCTATAATCTATGCATAATTTGAGTGTCCCATCCTTCTTTTTCACAAACAAGGCTGGTGCTCCCCATGGAGACACACTAGGTTGAATGTATCATTTTTCCCACATCTCCTTTAGTTGTAGTTTGAGCTGAACTATCTCCGGTGTACTCATTCTATAGGGTGTTCTAGACATTGGCATCGCCCCTGGTACAAGTTCTATTGAAAATTCAATATCCCTTCTTGGAGGTAAACCTGGCACCTCTTCTGGGAATAGATATGTATACTCTCTTAATATGGGATGGTCCTCTAGGCTGGGTTTGTTGTTCTCAATAGAGTTCAACACTTGTATTGCATACAAGGGACATCCCTTTCTGCAATACTTCTTCACTTGGAGGGTTGATATTTGTCTCACTGAGACAAGATTTCGAATCCATTGTAGGGTTATCCTTCTCCCTTCTCCATATTCAAAGTCAAAAGTTTTATTATAACAATCCAACTTGGTTTTATGGGTATCCAACCAGTCCATGTCAATTAACAGTTCATAAGATCCTAAAGGAGGTATGTTTAGGTTCGCTTGGGTGGGAAATCCACTCATAACGAATTGGCATACTAGTAT
>SNQJ01S0164019.1:0-14198 GCA_010110895.2 Picea sitchensis | reverse complement strand
CCGCGACTCAGGGGCATCTAAGCCGTCAAAATCACCCGGGGATCGCACCCGGCCTGAGCCACACCAACCCTTAACATGGTTGGAATTTTTGTCCCCGCAGGTTTCGAACCAGTGACTTTAACATCACAGAGTGGCTTAACAACACACTCCGTCACCGACTATCCTACACCTTGGGGACAAGGTCATTTAAATTAAATCACAGTTGATTGGAAGAATAATTTGCATAAATATGGTCGTCCATAATTGAAAGAAATATGAGGTTGATTCAGGTGAGTCAACAGTGTTTTGGTTTGTAGAAAACCAAAAAGACATAAAAAAGATAGTGGTAGATTGGGCAAGGAAGAAAACTCAAAAGGACCAAAAAGACTCAAGGGCAGCAAAATAATAGATAAAGACTTTGTGGAAAGGAACAAAGGTGCATTATTCTTATTCTTAAAAGAAGAAAAATCTAAGTTAAAAATGTTAGAGGGAGTAAAAGGGAAGTTATTGGGGAAAGAAGAAGTTGAGTGGAGATTGAAGGGTGGGTCTATTTGTATTGTAGAGTGGGGTGAAAATACACAATTATTCCAAAATTATGCAAAACATGGGAATAACGTCAACACTATTTGGTATATAAGGAGTAAGAATGGAACAAAGGTTGGAACCTTTAAGAAGATAGATGAAGGAGTAAGCCACGTCAGAGGCCTGTTTCAATAACCAACCATATCCAACATTGCAAAGATCTTAAATGTAGCCTCTTATTACCCAAGATTGATTGAAGACTAACAAAATTAAGAGTTATGGGTAGAAGTTACTTCAAAGGAACTCAAAATGGTCTTATAGTCATTTAAAAAACAAAAGAGTCCAGGACCAAATGGTTCTATAGTTGAATTTTATTCGAGGTTCTATTATTTTATAGAAGAAGACTTGTTAAGAGTTGTTGAAGAATCTAGGAATTCGGGAAAAGTTATGGATACTTGAATGCCAAATTCATGTTAGTGATACCAAAATAAAAGGAAACAAAATCCTTTGTAGACTATAGGCCCATATCTTTGTGCAATTCCATTTACAAGATTATAACAAAAATTCTAGGCAAATTTTAAAGGAATATTCATAGATTTCATGTCAAAAGAACAATATGGATTTCTAGACAATAGACAAATACATGAGGTAATTGGAGCAACACAAGAAGCATTACATACAATAAAGGCTAAACAATTCCCTAGTGTGGTGACGAAACTAGATTTAGCCAAGGCATATGACAAAGTAGTTGGCTCTATTTGAGATTAAAATTGATTCAAATAAGGACGAGAAGTCAAATGGTAAAATCCTTAATGGGGTGCTTATTTTTTGTAACATTTGTAGTCATGATATATGTCTCACCATCAAAAACAATTCATGCCACAAGGGGTTTTGAGTTAGGATTCCTGATGTCCCCTTTATGTTTCCATTGGTGGTTGAAAGGTTAATCATAATGGTATCAACTTGTAAAAGAGAAGGATTGATCAAGGATATCAATATTGGAGACTCTATATCTTTAACCCAATTATTATTGTTGATTTTGTTATTTTTTTTGGTGTAAGGTATGTCAAAGAGGAAAAGAGTACAAGGAAGTTATGGGCATGCACTACACATACATGGGAATCGAATTGAATGCCCATGAGTCTTTTATTCTATTTAATGTACTTGGGGATGCATTGGAAGGATGACATGTTGATGTATAGACCTTTACTTCAATTCCTTTTGATAGTGGGCTAAAATATATTGGATTTTATATAAAACCCAATGACTATAGAGTAAAAAATTGGCATTGGCTTTATGAAAATATTGAAGGGAGGATTACTAGACGGTGTTACCAATGGTTGTCTAGAGGAGGTAGGTTGACTTTAGTAAAATTTGTTCAAGAAGGAATACCTAATTATTGGTTGTTTATAGCCCATATCCCCAAAAGTATTTTGGAGAAAATCGGAAGAAGAAAACAATGCTTTATTTTCCAGTGGATGGATAAAAGAGAAAAGGACGACATTCCTTTGGTAAAGTGGACAAAATTAGCAAAAGTCAAAGAAGTTGGAGGATGGGGTGTAAATAATATACACATGTTTAGACAATCTTCGGTTGCTAAAAAGTTCATGGATGTTGATTTGCAAAATGAGGGCCTTTGGGGAAAAACAATGCATGCTAAGTACATAGCATTGAGGACTATGGTGGGCTAGATTAGAAATGTGGTAAAGGCTTTTGGAGGTGCCTCGGTCATCTAGAAATCTTTGGTCAAAGCATTTCCCTTAATAGGAAGGTGGTTGGTGTGGAAGCCAGGAAGAGGGAGTGTGGAGGGAGAAACATGAAAATAGGAGAAGATCCTTCGATGGGATGCATAAGTAACTTTAGAGTTTTTGAACCTCTAAAACAAGCTTTACATACTATGGGAATATATAGCCTAGCGTATGTGGTAGATCGAGAAAATACCTCCTTATGGAGTCAAGAATGAAAATTAGCTACTCAACTAAATCTCCAAGATGAGATAGAAGTGGAATGACAATGATGTATCTTGAATTTGAAGCATAGTGCTATAAAGGTAAAAGATGAAGATGATGAAATCACATGGTCTAAGAACAAAGCCTTTGTCAACTACATTACAAAATTGGGCTACAAGGCTAGGATGGAAGAAGAAGAAGTGGGATCAATTTGTTCCTTGACTATCATGGAATTAATTAATAGATTCAATATATATTATTGACCATGGGTGTCGCAAAACCTTTTGGGTATCTTGGTCGAATTATTTTCTCGAATCAGTGTTCATACTAGGATTGAGACACTTGAAATTAAATCATGGCACCAAATGTCACAGGCTTTAGTTGGGAATCAACCTACATATTTGTCGTGAATCTTCTATGGGGATTACCCTCAAATCAAGGAATCGGGGCTATGACCAAGAGAAGCTCCGACTTGTGGAATTGATTATTATCTAGGTGGTTATGAGTAGGTGGGGAGAATATATTTCGTCGAAGTCACCCAAGGATCGCATCAGGCCCCATCCACTTGAAATGACTATTTATAAATACAAAACCAACCCATGGGGGCATGCATGTCATAGGCATGACTTGAACCTAGGTGGGGGGTGGGGGGGAGAATAACTTATCCTTTTATCCATACAGGCTTATAGACCCCATTGACTATATACCATTAAACAACATTATCATTAAAAATAAGTTACATTTTCTATTTGTAGATGAACTATTRGATCAACTTCATGGTGCTAAATATTTCTCCAAGCTTGAATTGAAATATATGAGGACATTCCCAAAATAAACTTATGCACCTACAAAAGTCTGTATGAATTACGTGCCATGCCTTTTAGATTATCCAATKCCCTAGCTAGCTTCCATGCAATAATGAATGACTTATTTTGATCACACTTGTGGAAGTTTGTACTAGTATTCTTTGACGAAATATTAGTGTACAATAAAAAATGAAGTTTACACCTCAAGCACACCGATACAATGTTGAAGTTATTATAAGATATCAAGTTATGTGAAAGCAGGWATTCGACAGTCAGGTGGCCATTTCCATTGGCAATGCATCTTTCATATGTTTGGATAGCGGCCATGAGGTAAGCAATCTTTGTCATGATTTGTAGTGGGTTTGGTTGCTTGGAAATAAAAGTGGCATTTTGAAGAAGACATTTATGTAGTCTTTGGCTTATCTCTGAGGGAGAGTAATCGGTCTGTTATCAACTTGTTCGTAACTCTTGATTGGGATTTTTGGGCTGAGAATATTTATGGCTTTGTAAGGATAGAAAGAGTGTCATTCTCTAGTTTAGGCCTCGATGCTTTGGACTTGGGACATTTCTGTCTCAATTGGAAGAAAGCATAGAGTCTTCATAGCAACATGGAAAATAGGATAAATGATGGTCAATAGGGTATGGATATGCAAGAGGAGGAATTTTGGATCAACAACACTTGTTTATCTTGATAATGCTCTTAATTCGAAGGTCTCCTTTGTCTTGGATACTTTGATTATCCATCGGGATATGGTTGGTCGGCTACAAGACGAGGTGGCAATGTTGAGAATTCAGGAGGAAGCAATGCAATCTCACTTTGTTCGGAGAAATTTGTCTCACGTATCGGATTCAACCATAGTTAATGAGTGCTTGTCCAGAGGGGAGATGCCTGCTATTCCGGACCAGGATTCTCCAGCAGAACTCGAAGACAAGGAAGATGTTGAAGATGGGGAGGTTCCAAAATGATTTATTTCTTTATAATAGTATGTTTTCCCTTTTTTTATGCATTGACGGTATCTATTACCGCATATATACAATACAATATGGTAATAGAAGTAGATTTTGGGAAAATAGTATAGATAGGAGGGGGAAATGGATGTTAGATGGGATGGAAAAATTAGAATTTTGTGTTGGCCTTTAGTTTTCAAATTTGTACTCAACGGACTTGGTCGCGTTTTTTTATTAATAAAAATCTCCCAGTTTGCGTGAAAAAAAAATTATGTGAAAATAAGTCAAAATGTGGCTTTAGAAATGGGGAAATAGAATTTCACGTCACATTGTATCAACAAAAGAAGTTAAGGTAGATCGAAGAAAAAAAGTTGCAATTATTGATTGACCTAGCCCCAAAACATCACGTTCTTGCATGGATTCCTAGGAATTATAGGCTATTGCATGAGATTTGTACAAAAATATGTATAGATTCTCATTCCACTAATAACTCTATTGAAAAATACCTAGATCGGGTGACAACTGGCGAGAGGCATTGGGACGATGGCATAAGTGGCAACAACCTGGGTTTTAAAAGCTATTTGAGGGTTTGGGCCCTTGTTCACACACTCCCTGCCATGTCTTCAGTTGATTTAGCCTTGCCTAGCCCTCCTCCACAATCAAATGAACCATCAGAGGTCATGGAGGCATACGAGTTGCAGGGGTTCCAATTAATGATGGGCAAGCTTCCTTTTTATGAGTATTAGTGACTAGTTTGCCCCTTTCCTGGCCATAACAATTACTCAATATGGGGAGTAGTTGCTAAATATGGGTAGGGATTCATCTTTGGTTATTGCTTTCAACTATATTTTTCTTCCTGATTGTGTTTGGAGGTGTTTAGGCCCGTTTTTTCGAGCTTCTATCGATCCACGCGTGGGTTGTTCCAAGGCTTCTGTTGTTAGAAAGACTAGAGCGACCCTTGTTGCAGAGGAAGTAACGACCCATTATCAAAGCTATGTTCCCTCAACAGCTAAAGAGGCCATGCAACCACCGAAGGATGAGGTGAAGCTGATTCGAGCTTATTGGGATGCCTTTAGATGGAATGATGTCACATAAACTTGTTTCTAGAGGTTGAAAACCTCAATGACTTCCATTATTATCTTACCCAACCCATACTTCGTGAAGTTACTTGTACTCAAATGTAATGCTCCGGGGTCATGTATATGAGTGCTACTTATGCAAGAGAACCACCCCATTTCTTTCGAAGGTTGAAGATTAAATCGAATAAAGTAAACAAAATAAACATGTGTAAAGGAAATGTTAGCAATCATTCATGCATTAGAAAAATGGAAACAATATCCACTGGGAGCAAAATTCTCAATGAACGCTAACCACAACAACTTGAAATTTTCCCTAAAGATTAGAATAATAAAAGTGGGTCATCGAGATCCAAGCATTTGATTTTGAGATCTTATACAACAATAATAACAAAAATCAAGTCACATATAACTTATAAAGGAAACAAGAAGGATATGCTACACTATGCTCAATTTTAGTAGTTAGCCATGAATGGATCTAAATGTTCAAGTAGAGTATGTAAACAACCTAGATACTATGAAGATAATTAGGGAAGTTGAAAGCAACAATTCAACAAACTCAATATAAGCTAAGGAAAATGATATACTTTGGTAAAAAGGAAATAATATATTTTCCCAACCTTTCCACATTCAAAATTTAAGACTTTAAAGAAAACCATGACTCCTCGAACACATACTACATTGGATTTTTAAAAATATACTACAACATTCGACAATCCTTCTTATGGAAAGGAATGAAGGTTGATATCTAGAAGTTTGTGCATAATGTGGCACATGAAAACATCATAAGTTTGAATCAATTGCACATGTTGGCCTCCTTCAACCCATTCATATTATTGAACAAAAATGGATTGAGGTATCTATGGATTTGATCACAACTCTTTTTTTTTTTTCATTGAAATGTACATCTTGGTGAAACCCATTGGGCACTTCCCCTCATTGCAACAATGGTACCTGGGGTAAATTGATCGGTCAGAGTTTTGGCAACCTAATCCGGTGGGGACATCGAGTGAGGCCCACAATATTCATCCTGGCATCCAACTCGAGGACTTGACCATATGACCTCTTCCTTGTAATTCACAACACTCAACCACTTGATCTAAACCACTAGGCCTAGTGTGAGTTTTAAACCTTTGAAATGAAACAATGCATACATATTTTTTTATGGCGTGAACCACCAACTTCACTCACGATCACAAAGTTTTAAATACTCTGTCAGCAGCTAACAATCGGGTTGCTTATCTGGCCTAGGATCAACACGAACAGGTGCTCAAATTGCCCTTTCCTATAATGTTGAATTGTTCTATGTCATAGATAACTCTGCACGGAAGCACCACGTCGTAGATATACCTCTACACAGAAACATCAGTGAACAATATCGACGATATTTGTCACAGACAACTCTGTGCACGAAACCCAACAAAAAATACTAACGATTCGTAGAGAACTCTGCGCGCAAAACTCATTAAATAATACCAACGTCCACAGACAACTATGCACGTGGAACTCAACAAATAATATCGATGTGTCACAGATCTTTAAGAGGTGATTCCACTGCGCCAAATCGTGATTGTTTGTTCCAGCGAAGAAAAATACTTAGGAAATATTTTTAAACAGAGTTTTAGAACTTGGTTGGGATTAACTGTGCACGAGCTTTACTGCAAATGCATACATTGACATCTCCAAGAACCGAGATATTGAATGAAGTCAAAGGTATATACCAACAAATTAACACACATAAAACTAGAGATCACAATTAAAACGTATAATCATAATTACATTGGTTTTGTTGGTCGCTCAAACCTTAAATATATAGCACACAAATCAATTCACACAGTTCTATGTCGCACCTTCGTCTATCCAACCTTTGTCTAATCTCCTTCTAACCTATGTCTCTCTCTCACACACTTGCTAACATTCTAACTCTTTCAAAACATCCAATATATCTTGAGCCTTTGAATAACTCACAAACAAACAAATCTCAAGCTATCTCAACAAATGTCTAAACTAGAGATATGTTCCTAAGGTTTAGCAATAGATTTAACACCTATCACAACAACTCAATGCCTAGAAAACAAACTCAACAAAAATGTCTTCTAGAGACATTTCATATTTATTACAAATTTAAATGAGAAATTGGGGAACCAACTCCCTTGGTAAATGGTTATTGACCCATGTGGTCAATTCTCCATTTTACTGTCAGATGCTCCTGCATCAGACTCCCGAGGAAGAATATAACTATTCATCGGGTCTTCAAGGTCCGCGCCATACTTGGAAATTTTTGTTGTTGTCATCCAAGTATCATCCTCCGTTGTCCAACCTTTCCATTTGATCAAGTACTGGAAATACTCTTTGCTTTTGGTTTTCTTCTGTACTTTCATATCCAATATTGTCTCAATCTCTTGTTGCAATGCTCTAGGATCCTCTGTCTTCTTGAAGGGATTCAAATATGTAACATTAAAGATTGGAGAAATTCCAACACCACTTGGAAGTTCTATTTCATATGCATTAGAAGAAAATTTTCTTAAAATTTTACATGGTCCAATCTTTTAAAGTTTTAATCTGTTATATGTCCCTACAGGAAACCTCTCTTTCCTCAAATATGCCATGACCAAGTTACCAACCTCAAAATCACTGGTATTCTCTTCATGCATGCTCTCTTCCTATACTTGTGGTTGCTCTCTTACAATTTTTGTTTGATCCTTTCCTGCAACTCTTGCATACCTACTACAAAATCCTCACCATCAACACTCCTTAATTCTTGTTTTCCCAAATTCCTCAACTCATACACTCCCCTAGGATGAATTCCATACAAAATATGGAATGGACTCATCCATGTACTTCTATTCAGTGAGTCATTATGTGCAAACTCATCTTGAGAAAGCATCTAATCCCACTGCTTGGGATTCTCATTTACAAGGCTTCTCAAAATATTTCCGAGACTTTTGTTTACCACATTTGTTTGTCCATCAATTTGCGGGTGGTAGGATGAGCTAAAACTAATATTAGTACCAAGCTTCTTCCATAAGGTTCTCTAAAAGTGTCCCACAAATCTAGTGTCTCTATCTGAAACTATACTTTTGGGTAAACCATGCAATATTACCACCTCTCTAAAGAACAAATTTGCAATATTTGTTGCATCACTAGTTTTTGTACAAGCAATAAAATGTGCCATCTTGGAGAATCTTTCAACCACAACATAAATTGAATCATTATCTCTTTGTGTTCTTAACAGTCCCAACACAAATTCCATACTCACTGCATCCCATGGTCTGCTTGGAATGGTTAGTGGCTGATACAACCCTCTATTATGACTTCTCCCTTTAGCATGCTAACAAATTATGCACTTTTACACAAGCTTCTTCACTTGTTTATGCATACCCGACCAAAAATAAAAAGCATTTACCTAAGCAAAAGTTTTATCCTGGCCAAAATGTCTCGACAATCCTCCACTATGCTTCTCTTTGATCAGGTTCTATGATGCAGGAGCACCTTCTCTCACTAACAATTGTATTGTTGGTCAGACTTTAGAGTCTTGACATTTTCCCAAGAAGGGGTTCTTGTTTCAGAAATATTGTAAATTTCATAGCTTGCAAGTAAAAGTTCTAGAAGGAATTAGGAGTAGTGAGTCATTTATTTGAGTGATGAGTCATTGTAGCCGAATATGCACTAGGTGGCATAATTCAATGGAGCCTAATCTATGGGTTATCAAGAAGATAAGATCGAACTCTATGTTTAGGAATTAGTTTCAATAATCTAGGAAGTTGTTTTCATGACTTGGAAGCTTTAATATGCTTCTATATAAATGTAAGCCTGTGAGGCATTAGGGATGGAAAAACTTAATATAAATCAAGCCTGGAGAGGATAAATCATAACTAGTTGCTTCTAAGTAGATGTATGTACAGATTGATTACTGAAAGGAAGTTCATTATGTGATTGTCTTTGTGTATGGTGAATTAATGAATTCCATCTTTCGTGTGTGTGTTTAGAATTAGTAGTAGATAGATGAAATCTATCATATGAAAGGAAGAATCCTTTATAAGGATTTGAGACAATTCATAGTTAAATGAAGGAAGGACTGTGTACATAGAAAAACTCTGCAGAAAAAAATAAATAGAAATAAACTATGTATAAACATAGAGAGAGGATCGAATTCAACCTTAGGAATTCGAGGAGGGTTTTGTGTGTGAGCAACCCTGGAAGTAATAAGAGTGGAATTCATTGGGTGATGATGACCATGCATCAAATAATGGATAGTTGAAGTCTTTGTGATTAGAGAATGATCTTGAGAAAGGGGAAGTGGGCATCAGGGTCGATGTCAAAGACTCATAACAGAATGAAAGTGAAGCTGTAGAGGAGCAACCATTGTTGAATGCATATGGGAGAGCAGTGTCAACACTATGAGATCTAGTTGGAAGACCAAGGTGCATTCAAGTGTGGACAATGTAGAGAAAAATCCAAAAATTGATCGTAAGTGTGATCAAATAGTGAAGGGAAGTCGCCATTTAGGTTTAGAGTGATCAAGACTATGTGATTAAAGGTCCCATGGAGATCCGAAGAACATATGTTGAAATTGCTTATTCAAGTTTATGTGTGGAAAGCTAATGAAAGAGGGAGTTTGTACATTTTGAATCTGTGTTGCATTGGGAGTGCGTTGAAGATCATTTTATTCTTATCAAAGAAACGCCCAGGAAGGAAACCCTAGGTTTGTTGACAAATTAGGTGAAATGGTGATCGTTGATCCATGGCAATGGACATATATGGAGGTGTGCCAATAGAAGTCTGAGGAGTCGGAGGTTGGAGTTGCCATATTTGGCAAAGCCTAGAGTTGGTAGAGATCTATTATTCGTGGAGTACTGAAAGAGTTTTGGTTGATGACTAGAACTAGTAAATAGTGATGGAGTTGACGGAGTTGCAATATGTTTAGTAGAGTCACTATAATTGGAAGGGATTTAGTGAGGAGATAAAGTTAGAATATAGAATCCTTTAATGACTTTAAAGGTGCAGATTTGGCAGAGTGGCCAAATAAATCCTTAGAGTGGGTTGAAGCTCTAAGAGTTAATAGAGTTTGTAGATTTGGTTGTGAGACCAAATAGAAGGGCCTAGTTGTAACAACCCTAGTTAAATGATTGTTTGAGGTTTATTAAGTATAATTAATTAGATAATTAACTGTCCTAATATGTTTTAGTTAAACAATGATTATTTATTAATAATATTATTTATTTATTAATAATATTATTTATTTATTAATTAATTATTTATATCTGTTGATTGATTAATTAATTAATTAATTGACTCATTAAAGGTTTGGGTAATGAATTTGAGGGCTTAATAACTTTAAATTATTTATTATAAGACTTTACGTATGCAGGGGGGAAATGAAGCATTGACTGGAGGGATAAGGTAATAAATGGTAGGATAAGGTAATGAATGGAGGGATAAGGTGGGTGGCATTAAAGGAGGGTAGGGAGTCAGTGAATGGGGGGAGATATGACTGGGTAGAGGCTTGCGGGAAGATGATTATGAAAAATTGGGAGGAGAGGACTGTATTTGTTGTTGGATATTTTTCTGGTTTTGGAGTTTGGTTTTGGTGGTTGGGTGAACTGTTGCAGGGGGCACCAGGTTTCTTGGAGTTTTGGGCTCGAGGGCTAGGAATCCTTACAGAATCCTGGAGCTAGGGAGCCGGATAGGCTGCTCCTAGCTGGCTGGGTGGTTAGTCAGTTTTGGGCAGGGTTTGGTCAGAGCATCAAGCAGAGTCTGGGCAGAGCAGCAGAGAGGGCAACCAGAGGTTGGGAATTTAGCATCAGAATCCTTACGTAATCCCTTCCGGAGCTAGAGCCTGGATAGTCACTCCTACCGGTCAAGTGGTTAGTCGGGCCAAGCGTGGTTTCATCGAGTACAGAGTCCGGCAGCACAGGAAGAGGGCAAACTTATAGTTGGGAATTTAGATCGCATTGTGAGGTATTTTTATGCACGATTTTCATGAACATGGCGGTTATTATTTAAAATTATTATATTGTTGTTCATAAACTTAAATATATGTTGCTTATATGCTGAATAAAAAATACTTATTGTTTATACTGGCAATCTTATCCGTTAAATTTATGAATTTTATTAGGCATAGTTAAATTAGGTCTTTACACATGGTATCAAAGCAATCGTTTAAAAAACTTGGACCAATACCCACCACCCACCTAACCGCTTGTAAGAAGGAAAGTTTAGAATTGAACCCCGGGAAAAAGGGACCCCTAAAACTTTACCTTTGAAAATTCAGCTCCAAGCTCCAAATTTCACCTAACCCGCAGTTGCTACAATTTTATATAGAAATATAAATATAAATAATATACATATTGAAAATGTAAAGGAAGCAGAGACCTTACACCTCGTATATTGTATAGTAAATAATAATGTATAGCAAATAATGTAATGACTCATCTAATTATCTAGAAAATTAATTATGAACAACCCATAATTACCTTTCCATGTAACTTAACTACAAGTCATATATATTTACTATACCGCCAACAATTATATGAAAAAATAATAAATCTATAACAATGCAATCTCAATAAACATGTGCCAATATTGATAGATAGGTTTGTAGCCCGCTCAATAAACACTACTAGGAAATGCAATCTCAATAAACATGTGCCAAGATCGATGCTCTATCGCATTATCAAAAACCTACATGATTTATGAGTTAGTTGTTAGATAGAACTACCCAACTAGCATGGAGTCAACAACTCGATCATTACTCAATACTTACATGAAACATATTTGCCATCTAACCTTTTAGATGATAACAGTAAATATTCATCACAATAATATATTTATTGGCTTAAAATGTAATCATTTTAATAGTTTGATCCAATGGGAAATTAATTGCAATAAAGAAAAACATAGAACACAATTCTCATTCAATGAATGTACTACATGAGAATAAGTAGTAGCTGAAAAAGAACAATTTGCAAATTGCCAAGAAAGAATAAAAGTTCTGGAATCACCTTGGATTACGATGCAACTAGCAGCATGATCCCAAATCTTTTCACGATAGACTGGATGAGGAAAGCGAAGACAGGTTAGACAAAAAAAAAACAAAAAAAACAAGCGCCCAAGCCCCATGCATCAAGTCGCATGGAGGAAGAGCCCACAATGGGCATTTCGTTTCACTACGTGTCAGCGCAGTAGTCGAACTCATAACCTCCAAGAAGCCTAAAGGACCCACACCTACGCATCAACCAAGCACCAGAGCTGGACATACATCAAGAGCCAAGTGACAGAGGAGGAGTGCCCACGCTTCTGCATGGATTTTGCGCCAACCACTGCACCATACCATATGCAGGTCAGTGCTCAAACCAAGCGCCTAGCCAAGTTTAAAGTGATGGACTCAATAAGGTTCGACCACATGACTTTCAAACACACCAAAGACTTTGCATGACCCTCCACACCAGGAGCAACCCATAGACACAACACCATAGCTTCTGCTATTGGAAACCTGGCTTAGTGCAAACGACCGAGGAATTAAGAGGCAAAGTACGATAATTAAGAAAGATGGAAACAAACGGCAATGGACAAGGCAATGTTCGACGTACACTGTTCAACGAGTACATTGTTGTTGACTATGCCTGTGTCGTGAAAATCAATCTGAAGGCTCCTTTGGAAAAAGTATGCCTTCTTTCATGTGGAATCGCGACAGGAGTTGGGGCTACATGGAATACAACTAATGTAAAATACGGATCAACAGTTGCCATCTTTGGTCTCGACGCAGTCGGTCTTGCGGTTGCTGAGGGCGTGAGAGTTGACACCAACCCTAACAAGTTCCCCAAAGCCATGGCCCTGGGAGTGACTGAATGCATCAACTCAAAAGACCAGTCCAAGCCCATAAACAAGGTGATACGAGATATCTCAGATGGAGGCGTAGATTATAGCTTCGAGTGCGTTGGACACGCAGATATAATGTACCAGGCATTCTTATCTGCACATGATGGGTGGGGTTTGGTAGTGTTGGTTGGAATCGATGCGCACCAGGCACCAAGCACGAATGGGTAAACTTTGGCTCGCACGTGCTTAACACACAAGCCATCGCCCAAGCACCAGTGCTCAGAGCCGAGCATCGAGCCTGCCGAGAGGGAGAGAGCAGAGTGGAGAGGCGACAAAGTTTGTGTAAGGTTTTAGGGGAAGAGAGCTTGAGAGAGAGTACATGTAGGGTTAGGTTTAGGTCAGGAGAGCGTTGGAGGAAGCAAGGTGGGCACATGGAATCCATGTGTGCCCGCACTTTTTTTTATTATTTTGATTATTTATTTATTTATTTATATATTATTTAAATTTTTATGTATATATTTTTTTATTATTATTTATTTTGTACATTTAAATTTATTTAGTCTAAAAATTAAATTAAAGTTAATTAATTATCAAAAAAAAAATTATTTTATTTAGTTGAAAGTTAATCTAAATTAAAGTTAATTAATGATTTTAGGGATTAGATTAAATTTTGTTGGAGCAGACGGGTTTTGAACCCACGACCACTCACCATAGTCCAAGCCTTGGAAAACAACCAAACACCAACGCGCCACACATGAGTCATTATAAAATAAATTCTTATACATAAATAAATTAATAGTCATAAAATACTATCCCGAAGTATAATCTCCAATTATCCATGTTAACCAAACACTGAGTTTCGTGCCCTCAACCACCGAGCCAAGTGCCAAGTCCCTCCATTCCATTCCACCAGTCAAATCCAAGCACCAAGCTTCAATGCATCGCCTCAGGCTTACTACATCATATGACCACAAGTCCAGAAACAATACATAACCACAGTGCACAAGCGCTAAGCTCCAATGCTCGAAAGCCACTCTACAATCCTCAAGACTCGCACCTGCAGCCACCGAGACACACAATTCAACGCATATGTACAA
>SNQJ01S0164018.1:16959-38321 GCA_010110895.2 Picea sitchensis | reverse complement strand
TCTGAGTAGTACGACTGACCCAAGTTCTGCAGAGAACCTTCGTGCATCCCTGTGATCCGAAACGTTTGTGTCTGGCTCTGAGAAAACCTATGTATACCTCCGTACTGAACCAAAAGCCTATGATCGATTATGAAAGAGTCAATTTCACCTCTGTTTTGAACTGGAAAAGCCCATGTTGTGTCTGGAGAATCCATGTGCATCCACTGCCCAAGATCGAGCCTGTGCATAAGATGTTTATTCCGAAGTCGTGACCGTGAGATCGATTTTCCATCGTTGAACCAGTTTGAGGAAGCTTGTGTCTATTTCCCGTGGTTTGTTGTGGCCACACAGTGCTAGACTGTGTATGGCTTGTGACCAGTTGTGAAACTCTCTCTCTCCAGGCGAGAGTGGTGTTGAGTTGGATGAACAAGTGGTTTTGGCTGGTGAGCGTCTCTCTCTAGAGGAGAGAGTGCGCAAAGGAAGGAGAGGACTCCTGGAAGGAACCCTGTAGCTGCCACAGAGCCTGGAGACTTCCGGTCCAGTCTGTTGCTGTAACCCAAGGCAAGGGAGGTTAGTAGCCGAAGGACTGTCCAGGTGACAGAGAAGGTGTATACTCCTGGGGTGGAATAGGCATGTGGGGAATGAGGGTCTGTGGCAGTGAGCGTGAGAGGTTCCTGGGAGAGAATCCCATCCTTGTGGTTGTGTGTTGTTTTCCCTGTAACCTAGGTCTAGCCTAGGATTCCTTGCCTTGGGGTGGAGCTTAGTCCCATCTCAGGGGTGACCTACTACTGAGCTGATGAGCAGTGCGGTATAAGGCTGGGAGGTTCGTGGAAGGCCTGCACCTGGTTGGTGGAATTACCTCAGTTTCAAGATAAGTATCATCTTATGTTAAATGTTATGTTTTGCATTCCTGTGATGCTTATATTTTATCATATATTCTATTGTGCAGATGAATTATGGTTAATGCCATTCTTAAAATTAAGATAGAAATAATTTATATGACATACTCTGAGTTTAGGGATTGTAGTGTCCCCAAGGCCGAGCCCTATTGTAAATCATGTTCTGAAAGGAATTGTAATTATGTTTTATAGGCTGGTGAGACAAGTTTTTATAAACTAGTGGCTTATGTGTTTGTTAGGCCAGGGAGCCTAAGTGTTGAAGGCCAGGAGCCTGCTGTTGTATATGTAGTCATGCAAAACAATTAATAAAAATTTGTAAACACTGCCAGGTGCAGACTGACCATGATGAATGAGTGAAGGGGGACTAAGAATCCATAAAGAGGGCAAGGAATTAGAGGCTGGAAGGTGGGAAAAGGGGATAAGTGTTTATCCTAGGGGGCTTAAGCCTGGGAATAATATTTTATTATTATTCCAAAAGAACATGTGCCATTTATATGTTTATCCTAAGTTCCTGACCAAGGGAAGGTGATGTGTGTTGGTGGAATGCATGCAGTCTCCAGGGCGACAAGTGTCGACCCTGGTGCATGCGAATAAAACGGACAGGGTGGACCGTGAGGGGGTTCCTTCTCCCATTTGATCGGACTGCCTGAGCATGTACGGACTCTGAGCAGTACGACTGACCTGAGTTCTGCAGAGAACCTTCGTGCGTCCCTATGATCTGAAAAGTCAATGTCTGCCTTTGAGAAAACCCATGTATACCTTCGTACTTAACCATAAGCCTATGATCGATTCTGAAAGAGCCGGTTTCACCTCTATTTTGAACCGAAAAAGCCTGTGTTGTGTCTGGAGAATCCGTGTGCATCCATTGCCTGATATTGAGCCTGTGCGTAAGATCTCTATTCCGAAGTCATGACCGTGAGATCGATTTTCCATCGCTGAACCAGTTTGAGGAAGCTTGTGTCTATTTCCCATGGGTTGTTGTGGCCACACAGTGTTGGACTGCGTATGGCTTGTGACCAGTTGTGAAACTCTCTCTCTCCAGGCGAGAGTGGTGTTGAGTTGGATGAACAGGTGGTTTTGGCCGGTGAGCATCTCTCTCTAGAGGAGAGAGTGCACAAAGGAAGGAGCGGACTCCTGGAAGGAACCCTGTAGCTGCCACAGAGCCCGGAGAATTCCGATCCGGTCTGTTGTTGTAACCCAAGGCAAGGGAGATTAGCAGTCGAAGGACTGTCCAGGTGACACAGAAGGTGTATACGTCTGGGGTGGAACAGGCATGTGGGGAATGAGGGTCTGTGGGCAGTGAGCATGAGATATTCCTGGGAGAGAATCCCATCCTTGTGGCTATGTGTTGTTTTCCTTGTAACCTCAGTCTATCCTAGGATTCCTTGTCTCGGGGTGGAGCTTAGTCCCAGCTCCAGGGTGATCCATTGTTGAGCTTGATGAGCAGTGCGGTCTAAGGGTGGGAGGTTCGTGGAAGGCCTGCACTTGGTTGGCAGAATCTACCACTGTTAAAAGATAAGTCTATGATTATGTTTTAATCATGTTTTGCATGAATTTGCTGCTTATGTTATCATGAATTCTGCTGTGTGTATTAATTAATATTAAATGCTATTGATTGTTAATTAAAGCAGTAAATAATATGTTTACTCTAAGCTTAAATATATTTCTTTATTTTAAATGCATGTGATTAATTGTGAGTGAGAATGTTGTTATTCCGCATAGTAACACCTACACAGTAGTGAGTGAAAAGGGTTCTACACTTCAAGGAGGGCGTATTTCCTTGACAACTGGAGGGACAACCTGTGTGGTTGGAGGATGACTAGACTAGGGCTAGTGGTTGCACTCTAGGCCGAATGATTCCTATCCTGGGGATATATGGGTATTTTTTGTACACTACATCGCCTGACCCTCATGGTTATATGCATGGTCTATGTGGGGCCAGAGGATTGGTGTTCCAACTAGGGGACTAGCCTGGGGCTAGTGGCTGGACTTTGGGCTAGATAGCTCCTAGAGCAAGCTAGATTCCCATCATTGTGTGAGCTGGAAGAAAGTCTCTCCATGACTGTTGAGCTCACTAATAATATGTTGGTAATGTATTGGATTCATTTTGTACAGTTGGAAAACTTCCTATGACATATATCTCCATGAAATGTTAACAATACAATGACCAGGTATGCAGAAGCGCAGAAGCAGTGATGATGATTGTGATAAGAAGAATACCTTCCTCGCTAAGAGGGAGTGTTAAATTTTTGGGCAGCAACGGAAGATATTATTATTGTATTGTAATTATTCATGTCATCCCTATTTCTCCATTGTAAAAGGTCAAATATAATTTATAAAGTGTATTTTGTAAGGTCAACCCTATTGTTCCCTAACAAACTGTCAAGTCGGGCCAGACCTAATTTTAGGTTGGCCAAATTAGTATTTATAAGAGAGGCTAGTGCCTCATTTGGCATAAAACACAACATAAGCTCTCTAGTCAAGAAGAGAAGTGTGCAAGTCTTAGAGGGAGATGCTAATGCAGCTGGGAGGTGATTTCGTGGAGGATATTGGTCTATCTCTTGAGCTTATCTTGGTTATGTGGTGCACTACTCTTCCCTAGTTAAGGGTTTGAGAAGGATCTTCTGCTTTGTTAGTTCTCTCCTGGAGAGAGTCATTTTTCTTGGTTGTTGAATCTATATTTATGAATCTTTGTTGTTTTTTTACCTAGAGGGTTTTCCCAGGGTAAATCTTGTGTATGGCATGGATGTTATTATTTCAATGATCCTTTATATGCATTTATTTTGCTAACTTTTTAAAAGTTCAAGAACACTAATATAATTAACTTATTGGGACAAAAATTCAACAAAATGGAATAATAATAATAATAATAATACTCTATTATATCTTTATGAAAAAAAAATTATCACTAGAAACAAATATTCCAATAAAAAATTATGTCAATTGTAAGTAATTACGTACATTTTAAACCTTAATTTGGATTTTTCCTCCTAGATGTCCTTTCGTATGATGTAATTATGAAATTTTGGCCCTTGTGAGTCTGGAATTTTTTCTTGTATCACTATGAGATGTCCTCTCTTCAATTCCATTGGTCTGATCAAAATTGGATGTGCCAAATGGAAGTTAGGGTAACTTCCCCACTCCTTGATGATTTCTTTCCTTTCCAAGAGATCAAACTTGTACAACGTGCCATGCACAAAAAATTTGATATGTGATTATGAAAATTGTACTATAAATACAATAGATTGTGATCCTTTTAATGCAAATAGTCTCACTCAATTTGGATCCTCTCTAAGGAAGATATGATGATTTTACCCATAACACTTGTTTGAGACTAGTTAACAGGACTAGTCAAAGGCCCTATCTTCCACAGGGTGTATCTCTAAAAGTATGACGACCCATAAGCTAAAAATATTCTCACTATACCTTGATATGTCCTCTAAATAACCTACAAGTTTCATGGTTTTAATTGTCCCAAAAACAAATTTATTGGAAAAATTATAAGACGAATTTATTGGAAAATAAAAGCCCTAGTATCAATAATCTATGATACCAAATGTTATGATCTGATGCCTTAAAAATGATAAAAAATCAATAATTACATTCCACTTCGAGGGGAAACCTCCTTTTACAATATGTCCACTTAAAAATACAATATGAGATGAGATTATATGGTCCTAATACTAGATCTCCTTGATATATATACATGAGACAAATGGGTACAATTATGATGAACAAGTGTAATCAAGGGTTCTAGCCAACCTACACATATAACACTATAAATGTAATAATTCAATATATAGGGATTAATAAGGGGTCGTATAAATAGAATGGGGATTTTTCTAGGGATTTAACATTTTTACTTGTTTTTTATGATAAATCAAGCATATGGATCATTACATTTGGTATCAAAGTTTTGATACCAAATGTAATGATCCAAATGCTTAATTTATCATAACAGATTAAAAGTACACACCATGCATTGAATGTTTGTGTGGAGCACAAATCCATGATAGATGAGTTAAACAATAACTCCTTAAAGAATAGGAGAACCTCCTCCAAATAACCAAATACATTTATACATCACAAATCCACATCTCTCCAATAATAAATACATGATCGCTATATATACCTATTCGCACTTGCACATGAGGCACATTTACTATTAGGCCGACCTTATAACATATATACTTACACATTACATGTAAATTTAGGCCCATATATGCCCCCCTTCGGGGTCATATCATATACATTTATCCCTATATATGCCCCCTTGGTTTATAACATAGCACCCTCCCTAAAAAATATTTGTCCTCAAAGATTTGAAATTAAAGGATTCACATGTGATGAAACCAAGTAATATTATTTTCTTATGTTTCTAATTTATTCCTTCCATTGATGATGATCCATCCATTCAAAATCATTTTTTTTCAGTCATAATCCTTGGTGTCTAGTTGTTGCATAATTTTCTTTCCCTTGATTCCATGTATTGTTGTTGAAGCTTCTCCAATTTGTAGTATGTGTTGGTATATGATAATATCTTGTTGAATAATGGTTCTGTGATGGAATATTCCATGAATATTTATGATTATTCCATCTTAACCCATCATAATGTCGATATTTATCTTCTTGTATTCCTTGAAATATTTATTGATAATGAGGGTGTCAATATGGTTTGAATTTTGATGGTTTTTCTTCATTCTACACACCCATTTCATCTATCTTCTTTTCAAAGACAATGGAATCCTCTATCCTCTTTTACTGGTCCTTGATTACTCTATCCTTGGAGATAATACCATGATATTTGGCATGTACAACCTCTATATGGAGTTCAAATTCTTCAAGTCTCTTATGTTGACCTTCCTAAATCTTGTCTTCTTTCTCCTTTTGAAGCTGCAATGTCACCCCATCTATCAAATTTTGATGTCCTTCTTCAATTTTGGCTTGCATTTCTGATGTTACCTCATCAATATTTAAGGATTCCTCAACCTTCTTACAAATTTCCTCTCCTAGTATTTTGGTAGATTCTTCATCCAAGATCCGTGTTTCTTCTTGATTTTGATAATTCTTCTTCTGTTATTTCAATCTATTAACCTCATCGAATAGTTTTTTATTATGGTTTCGTAATATACATATCTCTTAATATTTTTTTTTCAAATATTTACTTGAATCATCATTTTCCCACTTTGATTTGCTACTCTTTTCTTGATTTAAGTTATTAACCTCCTTAATGAGTGTTTCATTAAGGGATTGCATCTTGGTGAACTCATCGTTTTTCTTTGTAACATATTTTCTTAGATCTTCATTATCCTTTTACAATTTAGATACATTTTATTTTGATTCCTTTAACTCCTCTTGGATTTTATAAATATCCTCCATTTTTGTCTCTTTAATCCATTTATTTGAGAAGAGTTCTTCAAAAGTTTCCCATGTGGAGTATAACCTAGTATCTTCCTCAAGGATTCTCCACCACTTTTTTAGCGTCCCCGACCATCAACCCCTTCCAGATAACGCTACTGAAGAAACCTTAACTTTTCCTTTACTGCTTTCATACCAATTTGTAACATCCCCTGCCATCAACCCCTGCCAGGCAACGCCACTACATGACGTCTCTCTTAAATCGGATACCAATTTATTTTAGCACCCCCAGCCACCCAGATCGGGACATGCTATCTCATAGAAATAACAATTATCATCTACCTATAAATAAAACCATAGAAAAAAAACATATTATGCTAATACACAGACTGATGTAGAACTAATAGTAAAAGCATACATGCAGTAATTCAGAAAAAACCATAGATGTAAGAACATAGATAAATACATAGCATGTGAATGAACAAGGAATGAATACTTGTCTTTTAATTGAGTTCCACAAAATGTGTGCAGACCTTCCATGAACCTCCCAGCCTTATACCACACTATTCATCATGCTCAGCAGTGGGTCACCCCCGAGCTAGCACTAAGCTCCACCCAGGGTAAGGGAATCCTAGACTAGGTTGAGGTTACAGGAGACTACACAGTCCAATCGGAAGGATTCTCCCCAAGAGCCTTCTTACACCCACTACTCATGGAATCTCATTCCCCACATGCATGTTCCACCCCGGGAATATGCACCTTCAATGTTCCACAATCCATCGCCTGCTCCACTTCCCTTTCAGGGTATCGACAATAAACCAGATCAAAAATTCTCAGAACTACGTAGCTAGTGCTGGACTCTCTCTAGGATAAAATCACTTCCCATAAAACTCTCTCACCTGGAGAGAGATTCTCACAGGCCTGAAAACATGCCTCTTTAACCATGGGCCTGACAACCCACTTCTTCAACCACAGGCCTGACAACCCGCTTCTTCAACCACTTCAACTCAGTTACAACAAGGTGAGGAAAAAAGCAAGGCTTAATATAACTCAAGGAATGACAAAAACCACAATTCGATAAGGCACAAAATGACTCTGGTAAGTACATATACGTTGTTCTTCACAGGAAAACACAGGTAATCTTCATGGATTATTGGTTTCAGAGGTGCGTGAAGATGCAGAGGTCGACAACGGAGCCCAAACGAGTTAGATGAAGGATGGAATAATTGAAAGCAAACCCACCCAACGAGCTGACTCTCCAAATTTAACTTCATGAGACCAGGTTGACACCTATCTTCCTAGAGTTGCATGCACTCCATTTAGAATTCATTCCCCTTTCCCAAGAACTTAGGATAACTTGGTTTATTTTTCCCCACTTTAATATTTTCATTTTCAGGAATATATTATAATATTCCCTTGGGTTAAGCCCTCTATCTTAGCCCCTCTTTCCTATCCTCTCAGTACCATCCCTTTCCCTACCTAGTGCAGATTTGACCCCCATCACTCTTTCTTCGTGGTCGGTCTACATGCAACGATTTATATTTTTTATTAATGATCTGCATAATTACATATACAAAAATTAGGCTTATTGGCCTTAGCATCCAAGTTCTCCAGACCATAACAAATAATAATACCAACTTATCAACACTCGACTCACTAGCCTACAAACATTAGTACATTTCACAGGGGCTCGGCCTAGGTATTACAATCCCCTCCCCTTGTTTTTGCACTATCCTCGGTGCARCTCATTTACATAATATCAACAAGATTTTCAAAATATTCAAAAAGATGTGGGTACTCTTCCCAAATAGCATCCTTATACTCATATGTCGCGTCCTCRGGATCGTACCAGGTCCACTAGACTTTTACAATCCCTATGGCTCGATTTTGGAGCTTCTTTCTCTTCCTGTCCAATATGCACACCGAATGCACCTGGAAAATGCCCTCTTGCTCCACCTGAATCACATTCCAATCAAACAAATGATTAGGATAAGGTATATATTTCTTAAGAAATGAAATATGAAACACATTATGTACATTCATGGATGTAGGCAATGCAAGCATATATGCAACTGGTCCAATCCTTTCTAGGATTTCAAATGGCCCACAATATTCGGCTGCCAACTTGGAACAGTTTTCGAGCTTCATGGAACTTCTGTTGGCTTTCACGTTCAAGAAAACATGATCACCCACTTTAAACTCCCTGTGGGTTATGTTCTAATCAACATAAATTTTCTTCCTGTCTTGGGAAATCTTCAAATTCTGCTTAATATTCAACATTTTATCTTCCATTTCCTTGAGCAACTCTGGCCCAACCACTGCCCTATGAGATGGGTTATCCCAGCTTACATGGGTGTTGCACTTTCTACCATAAAGTGCTTCAAACGGGCTCATCTTCAGTGATGTTTGATACCGATTGTTGTAGGAAAATTCTACTAAGTGTAGGTAGTCTTCCCATTTATATAGTTTGTCCATCACATACATCCTTAGCATGTCCTCTATCACTTGGTTCACCATATTTGTTTTCCCATCAGAATCAGGATGATAGGTTGTGCTTAAGTTCAATTTCATTCTGAACCCTTTGAATAACCCCTTCCAAAACTTTGAGGTAAATTTTGGGTATTTTTTATACACAATTGTCTTGTTAATATCGTGCAATCGTGGTACTTCGCTCATATAGATATCGACAACATTATCTTCCTTGTGAGTAGTCTTCAATGGAATAAAATGGGCAGCTTTCATAAGCTTATCCACCACCACCATGATGGAATCATGTTTCTTATTTGTTTTGGGTAATCCTGTGATGAAATCCATTGTCCACTTCCCAATTCCACTCAAGAATGGGTAATGGTTGTAGTAACCCTGATGGGTGCCCATGTTCAGATTTAACCTTCTGACACTCCATACATCTGGCGATGTATTCTACAATTTCCTTCTTCATACCTGGCCAAAAGTAATGGCTCTTAACTGTTTCCACTGTTTTCTAATATCCAGGGTGCCCAACATAGGGCACATTATGCATTTCTTTCAAGATCATAATTCTCATTTCCTGGAAATTAGGTACATAAATTATATTTTCTTACAGGAGTGTTCCATCATCTTCCAATTTATAATCTTCCACTTTCTGTAGCATCTTACCTTGCTATAGCTTTTCCACCAATTCCATGTACTACAAATATGCATTTTCAACTTCCAAAATCCTTCCTTTAATATCAGTTTGATACATTCTAATGGGCGTAGCATGTAGTTCATGCACTCTTCTATTGAGTGCATCAGCCACTTTTTTCTCCTTTTTTTTGATATGCTTGATATCAAAGTCATACTCACAAAGGAATTCCAAACATATACTCTTCCTATCATTCAAGTTTGGTTGATCAAACAAATACTTCAGACCGTTATGGTTTTCCCTCAATTCAAACCTCTTTCGCATGAGGTAATGTCTCCATTTCTTCATAGCGTGCACTATGGTTGCCAACTCCAAATTGTGAGTTGCATAGAGCCTTTCATGCTCTCTCAATTTTTTGGACTCATAACATACTACAAATCCATTATGGTTGAGGAATCCCCCCAATCCTTCTTTGCATGAATTTGTACACACTACAAAATCTTCATTTGGATCTTCATTCCTTAGGATTGGAGCATTGGTTAACAGTTGCTTCAATTGTTGGAAGCTTCTCTCACATTCTTCTATCCATTGAAATTTCTTCTCCTTCCTTTGCAAGGAAATGATGGGGTGAGCTATCCTTGAGAAACTTGCAATGAACCTTTTGTAATAGCCAACTAGACCCATAAAGGATATGACTTCGGTCACATTATTTGGTGGTAACCATTCTCTGATGGCTTCTATCTTCTCAGGATCCATGACTATCCCATCCTTTGAAATGATATGTCCCAAATAATGGATCTACTTTTGATAGAATGGGCACTTTCTCAATTTCTCATACAGTTTCTTCTCTCTTTTCACTTGCAACACTATCCTTAGATGATGTTCATGCTCTTCCTCTGACTTGGAATACACCAGGATGCCATCCAAAAATAATATGACAAACATGTCTAGATATTATTTGAATACACCATTCATTAAGCACATGAAAACAATGGGTGCATTTGATAACCCAAATGGCACCACTTTGAATTCATAATGACCATACCTTGTTTTGAAGGCGGTCTTTCTAATGTATTCATCCTTTATCCTCACCTGGTGGTACCCTGACCTGAGATCTATGTTTGAAAATATCTTGGCATTTTTTAATTGATCAAAGAGATCATTGGTCCTTGGCAAAGGATACTTGTTCTTTATAGTAACCTTATTCAATTGTCTGAAATCGATGCACAATCTCAATGTCCCATCTTTCTTTTTCACGAACAATATCGGGGCACCCCAAGGTGACACACTTGGCTGTATATACCCCTTCTTCAAAATTTATTCAAGCTACATTCACAACTCCTTCAGTTATGGTGTACTCATTCTATAAGGAGTTTTTGACACTGGAGCCACTCTAGGCATCGGTTTTATAGAGAAATCAAGATCTCTCTTTGGGGATAGTCCTAGTACCTCCTTGAATACATCTACAAAATCTCTCAAGACTGCATGGTATTCAATATTTGGCACCTTATCCTTAGGTTCTTCCTCCATATGGGCTGCAAATATTTGACAACCCTTCCTGTAGCACTTTTTCAGCTGCATTGTTGAGATTTATTTGATAGTCACTGCCCTTCGGATTCCCTACACTTTCCTTGGGGTTCCTTCCTCATCCAGGAAATTGAATGTCTTGTTACAACAGTCTAAGATGACATGGTGTTTATCCAACCAATCCATCCCAATTAGACAGTCATAGGAACCTAAAGGTAATATTTTCAAATATGCCCTTGTGCTCAGTCCATTCATGTCCATGACACATGACTTAACCATTTCAGTAACTTTTCTTTTGGCTCTTGTAGCTAGCTTCACTAACTAAGATTTTCCATCCTTGTTTCTTGGAAAATGAAAACTTTCCACCATCTTCGGATCTATATAACTATGACTAGCCCCTGAAACAATTAAAATAGTAAAGGCATGGTTATTGATCATACCTTCAACTTCAATCATGTGTGATTGAAACTCAACATGCTGGTTTTCTAGGGCTGCATATATATTTGGTATTCTACTGCCCATGTCCTCCATTGTTTCTACTTGCTGAACATTTTAGACAACTCTAATTTTTCTATTTTTGTGGGGACAATATCTATACTTGTGGTCTCCCTACAACCCCAACATTTAATGGGTGTTTGCCTTGGACTTTGTCTCCCTACCTCAACCATATTGGGCTCTCTAAAACCTGGCTGTCCTTGGGGGCTATTTCTGAAAAAGGATGGCTTAGATCCCTTCTTCCTCTGATCCATCTTGAATTTCTTCTTGTCTTCCCAAGCTTTTTGGAAATTTGGCTTTCATTTAGGCTGATCATATAGGCATTTTTCTCTCCTTATGGTTTCTTCCATAGTTTTAGTATCATCATATTGGATCTTGTCACTAATGAAAGATGGAAGTTCACTCAAATATCTTTGGATTTTGATAGTCTCATCCTCGATGAAAGGAACGTACTTCAACAGATCTAGGAATCTTATTTCATACTCATATATTGTCATGATTCCCAACTTGAGTTCAAATAACTCTTTCATATTTTTGTCATAGTATCTCTTAGTCAAGTATTTGTTTTCAAAATACTTCTTGAATTCCTTCCAAATAATTTTTTTCTCTTTAATGTGTTGCACCTACACAAGTTGATCCCACCACATGGATCCTTTCCTTTCAGTGGATACATTGCAATTCTTCCTTCTGCATGAGAGGAATAATTCTGCAGTTGGAAATATTTCTTCATGCCAAGAAGCCATGTCTCAGCATCTTCCTCCTTCTGGTGCTCTCCATCAAATGTAGGAAGTTTAATCTTGTTCATTTCTCCCTTCAATTCATCCACTCCATATATCTTATGCTTTCTGGTAGGAGATGGACTTGAACTACTATGTGCCATCCTCTTAGAGTTCCCTTGGGAGTGATGATGGTGTCTTCCAACACTCCTTGATTTCCTCTTTTCATCAAGAGACTCGTGACTTCCTAATTTACTTGAGTCACTCTCCTTATCCAATTTATTTTCTATCCTTTCCAGGCTCTATATAAACTTTACGTTGAATTCTCCCTGCTGTTCCCTAGCTTTCATGAGCTTTTTGTTATCTTCTTGGTGAGTTTGGACATCTTTATGCAATATTTCAATGATTTTAATCATGTTTCCCTCCTTATCTATCTCTTATCCATGCCCATTGGAGTTCGATCCTTCAACTCCCAAATGAACATCCATTACTTTAGCTTCATTCTCTGAACTGAAATCATTTTGTGCCTCCTCCATTTCAGTGCACCGTGGAATAATTCGGTTTGGCTCTAAAAATTGTTAACTCTACAAACCCAATGTGCAGTCAATTGAAATTTTTCGGGCCATCAGTCCTTAACAAATTCCACAGTATTCATAAACCAATATGATTCAAAGAAAACTTTTAGATTTCATTCTGCGGTTCTCGATCAATCAAGAATCCTCACAGATATTTTATTTCTGAGCTATGCTCTATTTTGCAATAGCTTTCAGGCACTAGCCCATTTCTCTTAGCCCCCAACCCATGCGACCATAGGATGTGGCCAAGCACTAGGTCGATAGGCTCTTATTCGATACTTCAGGCCTCTAGCTTCGAAAGTTTTCAAATCACATCACAACAAATCCCTCGGAGTTCTGGATTGACGAGCTTGCGAAGTAGGGTGGATCAATAGTCCATGACTACCGAACATCCAATGACTGACATTCACTATGGAACCTCATGCATGTGAGATCTGGGACTTCAGAGCTTTGGAGCTTCAAGACTTTGGAGGATTTCACATCCGCACACCCCCAACACCTCGAGCCTTTAATCTCCAAACACTTCCATGTCACCTTTGGTGGAGTCATTACGTCTCATCACCTCGACATTATGAAACTTTTGAAAGTTCTTCCTTTCATTCCCTTATGAACCACTCTTCTGAAGTGTCAAGTCTCCAGACTTTACAACTAGCGCCACGAGTCCACTGGAACCCATGGTTTCCATACTTTAACTAAGATACTAAATATTCACATCACTTAGCACCTTTAAAATTGCAGGGGCATGCATCTGCGGTTTGGAGTAACCAGCCTTTCGTCCCGCAATTCTTCTAACGCTGACATGTAACCCCTTGGTAAGACCATGGTTTGGATTGTGGGACTGCCCTGGAAAATCAAATCCCATGCAATTTGGGTCCCCAAAATGCCTCTTTTCCTTTGATCTTGATGTATCGTGATCAACGCCAATGTGGGCCCGTTGACCTTTAACTATGTAATGCAACCTCAAGTCCCACATAGTACAGTTGTCAACATTCTAGCTCGGGACATGTGGAAGGTATAGGAGAGGTCAATGTCACCTCCAAGTGATGTCATCATGACTCACTACTTCGGCTCTTCAGGGATTTGGAACTTCAGGCTTCAGGATTTCTCTCCTCAGCACACACTCATTCTCCTGAACGTTGAAATACCGAAAAACCAATCTTCTAACATGTGTCCCTCTTAACAGACGATCCATATTAACTCTAGACTTCGGATCTTCAGGGGATTTCTCCCTTCACCACTACATTTTCCCCTTTTAACTTGGCTTGATCCAATTGTGTAGATCCTCTTCATGAACTTTGGGGCTTCAGGCCTTCGGCCTCTTCATATCTATAACACATAACTTCACCGAAGTCTTGAATTTTGAAGGACTTGCAAGTTAACCCTCCTGCACTTTTCTCCAGATATAATGGTCGGGAATTGTCCTCCTTCTCTTGAACATATTCCAATGGCCCACATTAATTTGCGGCCTAATATCACAATTGTCCCTTGGGTTAATCCCTCTAGCTTAGCCCCTCTTTCCTATCCTCTCAGTCCCATCCCTTTCCCTACCTAGTGGAGCTTTGTGCCCCATCACTCGTTCTTCATGGTCGGTCTACACGAAGCGATGCATAATTTTTATTAATGATATGCATAATTACATATACAAAAATCATGCTTATTGGCCTTAACATCCAGTTTCTTCTTCCCATAACACATAAGCCTACCATCTTATCAACACTCGACTCACTAGCCTACAAACATTAGTACATTTCACAGGGGCTTGGCCTGGGGTATTACAACTTATAAGATTCACTATCCAACTTAAGTATTTCTTGAAAATGATTCTTACAATATTGTTTTATGATCCTTAACCATTCTACTAGATTTATTTCATCTTTATATTCATATCCATTAAAGCTAGGTATTTCCATTGATTATTAATTAAGGTATAACCCAAACCTGAACTTACAACCTCAATATATTAGAAATAATAATATCAATTAGTTATAATCCTTGTTTCAATATAATATTCTATGCTTTATCTTTCCAATGGCTTTTGAATCATCTCAATCAGACATCCCAATAAAAATTTGTGATAGTTTTAAGTAAACATACCTTTGAAACCTTGAATTGGAGTTTGTCCTCCTAATCGGCCTTTGTTTCAATGTATTTCTGATATTTCATCCCATGTGAGTCTAAAATATAGATATATAGTACTATGAAGTGTATTCTCTGTAATTATATAGGTCTGAAAAAAAATTGTGTGTTCCAAATGAAAGTTATGGTAACTTTCTCAAACCTTGTTGAAGTTTGGCCTATTTTGGAAAGTGAACTTGTACATAATGCCTCGCATCCAATATTTGATAAATGATTCTAAAATTCACACCCAACAAGATACATATTATCTTATTTCTAATACAATTTGTATCATATAATTTGGAGCCTTTATAAAGAAGTTAGGACTATTTTACCTAGAACACCTGTTTGATACTAGTTATAGGACTAGTCAAAAACACTATCTTCCACAGGGTCTATCTCTGAAAGTAAAACAACCCAGAAGATACAATTTCTACCACAGGACCTTGATATGTCTTCTAAATATCCTCCAATTTTCCTTTATGAAGTGACACCCAAAAACATTTATATCAAAAATTCCAAGATGACTCACTTGAGGAAGTAAAACCCTATGATTTATGCTTTGATACCAAATGTAATGATCTATTGTAGGGGCTAGTAGACTCTGTCAACTAGACCTCCCGAGTCAATTTGAATGTAGGATTTGTTTAAGGAAGTTGGTAAAATAGGAAGTTAGAGTCTACCAATGCTTCAATTAATGTAACTGACTAGTAATTGAAAAGCATATATATATATATATATATATATCTCTGTGTGTGTGTGTGTGTGTGTGTGTGTGTAACAGAAAGACAGAGGCAATTTTGGCCATATCTAATAAAATGCTTTGATGGTTCTCCCACTATCATATATATCTATATATATTCTTGTAAGACTCTATATATGATGTTATAGAATGTATTTATTTATCCAAGGATCTATTGGAAACTTCTCATACTTTCCCCTTAACTACAACACTAGTTCCTTTGTTGGTAGTTTTGAAATCGATCATGCATTAAAGAAAGGATAACACAAATGACAACTTTAGAAGAAATACACAAATGGTGGGAGTGAAAAAGAAACAATTAAATTAGAAATTATGCATGGAGAAATCGAATAATGTTATCAGAGGCCATCACACACATCTATTCAGAAACACACAAGAGATTCTTGGAGACTATACCAGAAGAATTGTATGAATACATCACTCAGTCGAATGTGCAGACTCCCTTTGGATTCGAATTTGATGCACAAGATCATCAACAAAATAAGAACAAAATTAAATGAGTGGTTTGAGAGGATTGTAAAAGAATACAATGAATATCAAGAAGTCAAAGACATAGAGTCATTCCATATTATCAAGAACAAATTTTATACTAAGTTTGTAATAGCCCTAAAATTCCCTACTCATGCATACATGGCATTGTCCTTCTTATCTGCATAATTTTCCAAATCACTACTGAGGAGATCTAATTAAAAAACCAATTTTTAGAGCATGTACACACCCTATTGCACTATTTTCCACGTACATACGATTTCTTCATGCTAGAAAACATGCATGCATACGCTTGTTGCACACTAAACAACTCGCATATACCTCCAAAAGATGCAAAAATTAAAAATTTGTAAGGAATTTAGTGGAATTTATGGGCTATTGGAGGTTTCCCAACCAATTCACTTGCTATATCTCATCCCCCAGCTAAATAACCATCCTTTTGTCATATAAAAGGAGGTCTTGGGGTCCCATTCCAAAACCAAGCATTAGAACGATAAAACTCTACCCAATTTCATTTTCCTTCCTTTCCCAAGCATATGCAACCTTTTGTGACTTACTACCTCAACATTCCCTCTTCAACCCCTTTTATTCCATTCAATCCATTCCCTTCCCTTGAGGTGATTAGTATATTGTGAGAAGAGGATTATTGAAGTTTCACTTGGAGAATTGTAAAGAGGAGCCCAGACCAGGTTGAAGGAACAATGGCCTGCAAGGATTGAAAGTTTCAATATTTGTTTAATGAATAAAAGAATCTCTTTTCCCTGTCTCAAATGATGATGTTTTATGTCTTTTCTTTGATTTACAGATGACATTTTATATCTAACCCTAATTTATGAATAGAAATAGCATGCTTATAGCCTTGTTTTCCTAGTCTTGGATGCAAGTAATCTTTGGGAGGAGACTTGCAGCCTTTGGAGCTACAGATCTTGAGGAGATCATCACTAGACGTTCGATAAAAGGTACAGTTACCGACCTTCTCTTCCACTTCTTTTTTTTCATATAAATTGGAATGTTTGGGGTAGTGTAGAAACTATATTGACTTTTAGGAGGTCATTTTATTTTTCTATATCCTAAACCCTGGTATAGTTATAGGGGGATTTTCCTGCTAGAATAATTGGTGACTCCACTAGGGAGTCTCTCTAGGGTTTTTAGGGAGGTTTTTGGGTTGTTGATTGTCTTCTTGCTTTCTTTTTGAGTTTCAGTCAAGTTTACTGAGTCTTTTAAGGGTTTCTGGTCACCTGCAAGGTGCATACCAGCTTCCCATGCCTTGTAAGTCTACCTTGTATTTTTATTTTTGAAAAGTATTAGAGGTGTACGTGCCCTATTTTGGTTCAACACGCGTACATATGCGCTCTGCACAGTAGACATCTTGCGTACATACGCAGGATGTTGATGCAACAACCCGCGTCTCTATTTATTGAAAGTATTTTTTAATAAAGAGAGAGTTTGTCTCTTTCCTGATTGAAGTTCAGACTTCTCAAGACTTTGTTGAACCATTCAGAGTCTTTGTCTTTGGCCATATCTTGGGTTAAAGTTTCAGTTAACTTGTTCCTTAGTCTTATTTAGTTTTCCCTAAAAGGTTTAGGGCGAACTATCAAATTTTAGATCCTCCTTTTGGTTTATTGGTAGAATCCCTACGTTTTTGCAGTTGGCTTAGGGTATTTATCAAACTTGGTTTCGGTTTTCTCTTTGTTCCTATTTCTTTCTTTGAAAAACAAAAAAAATTTTACTTTAGTTTTTCTTGTTAAAGAAGTTCAAAAAATAAATAAAAAGAAACCCTCTTGTTTATGTGTGTCTCTAAGAATTTTTATCTTATTTTTATCTTGAAATTTAAGAAAAATGAGTTGGGGGGGGCATGAATTATGTATTCATCCATTTCTTTCAGCATATTTTGTTAGTTCTTCTTTGATTGGAAGAAAATATAAAAAATCTAGTTTTTAGGTCTCTTTCTTTTTTTGCATTTGTTTTGCATTGTTATTTAGAAAAGAAAAATAAATTCGCGCACTATTGTGTTTTATTCTCATCTTGAAAGCATTTCAAAAGAAAAATAAGAAATAAAATCCTTCTTTCCTAGTGTTCTTATTAGTTTCATTTTTTCCAGGAGTCTCAAACAACATTAGTTGCACGATCACATCCTTTGCGTAAATCAAGCCTTAAAATTAAAACTTAACTTAAAATATATTAGACTTTCTATTTGTAGGGTTCACCAACTATTTTAGGGTTTTAGGGCCTTGAATTAGGTGTGAAGAGGAAACTCTTCAAGGCCATTTTAAAAAAAACTTTGGATTCTGAGATAGGGAGTGTCTTAAGTCCAACTTCATAAGAGTTAGTGTTGGTGCAATTATTTGCATAATATATTACCGAACATAAATTATAAATCGAGATTCGTAATCAGTAGAGTTGATGCACTGTATGTCCCGATAACAGATAGGTTCCTATGTCTGATGAGTATAGAATAAAGAAAAAACAATCAACACCAATACTATGTTTTACAAGTTTTTAATCTATCTTCCTCACACAACTTAAAAATCAAAAAACAAAACTCATAAACCGAATCCAACAAGCATGTGATCTAAAGGTTCTTTCTCAGGTAATGAATTTGTCCATTTATAGGCTCATGAAATAAAAAGATGGACTTTGAATATGTCCCTTGTAGCAACTAAACCGATCAACAATTAATACTCTGTTTCAAACTTAGAAGAGAAAATTGATAAGAGAACTTCTCAAACAAACAGTGAATCAAAAGGTTATTTCTTAGGTAACAAGTCTGTTAATTCCACGCTTATGAATTAGAGAGATGAACTAAAGATCTTGTTTCCTGTAGGAATCAAAACAGTAATTAACAATCAACTCCAGTCAGTCTTAAACAAAATTCAAATCATAACTCAAATTTGTTCAATCAAACCTATGTAGTACAGAAAATAGTCAATATAATTGAGAGGCTTCATTATGGAACATGAAAATGAGAGATAAAGTCCTTTGGTTCCTGTACCTACTGAGAACACTACAATCACAAACTCAAAATAACATTTTCTTAACATTCCCATACATCAAACAATTAATTGTTACCCTACATAAATAGAAAGGAAATTAATTGTGCACACTCATTCAAAAGCAAGCAATTCTGTGTTTAATATGCATTTAAAATTATTGACAAAACACAACTGTTAAATTTGCACACTCACACAATCACGCAAAGCATGTACATGGAGGTTTACCTTAGTTGGGATAGTGGGCCCTTTCCAAACCAACAAGGTACCTCTAAAGAGATTGCATACTAAAACACTTTACGTATTCCCAAGAATTGCACAAACAGCTTCTGCATTCCTTCAATTGATTAAGTGGATCAAAAATTCAACATTTCATTTCCCAACATACATCCTTCTCCAAGAACCAATCTTACAGCATACTAATTCCCTCTCTACTCAGAACTATGAGGTCTTATTTATACATAAAATCCATGGAGGAATGGATGAAACCAAATCCCCAAGATAAGAAAACAATTTTTACAATTTTAGGATAAATCCCAAAAATCTGTGTTTTTTAACAATTTGGAGAGATTCGAGTTACTCCCCCACCCATATCTCCCAAAAAAATTCTAATTTTGAAAAAATTCCCATGCCTTACTCAATTTTCCATATTATGGACAAAACCCATATATTATAATTTCTAGATATTATACCATATGCACAGAAATCAAGGCGCAAGTTGGCAGTTTGAGTTTTTTTGCTAATTTTGGCATAATCATTCCCCTTGAGATGGAGGTCCACACGTGCGATATGGGTGAATTATGACTCACATGTACACATCAAAAAATCGCTCTCGACAAAACCCATGAGCTCGATTTTCTTCTAGAAACATTCAAAAATTCTAAATTATGTCTAGTACCAGATTAACACAGGTTGGTACCGGAATAGGTGAAGCCTTGGTACCGAAATAGATTGGGTGTCAGATCATGTTGATTAAGATTCAAAGTGATTAATATCATACAAAATCAACCATTTTAATCGAATTAAATCAATAAAATTAAACAAAACATGCCTTAATCATAAGTTACCTCTTATGCACATGAACAAGGTCATCAAGTGTATTTATGGAGGAAACAATCAATTATATACACATAGCATAGGTAGAATAGGCTCGGATAGAGGGTAATATAGGGAAATATAAGTTTCAATACTGAGACTCAAAATTTATCCGACACCCCCCTCCAACACCGGGAATAAACACAAGGTTTCGTGAGGAAAGGAAGAGGAGATAACCCCTCCAAAGCCAAACTAAACGTAGTGGGGAATGTATATTGAGTGTATTTCTCAGGAAAAATACCGGTTTCATTTTCCTACGAAGCTTCGTGGACCTCAAATCCATTTTACATCCTAATTTTTCTTCCGGACCAATTGCTTTCGAAACCCTTGAAGGGCTTCAGACTTTTTATCCTGCACATTAGATTTTTCCTGAATGTCAATTGTACCCACCTAGTGACTGACTACGAGCTGGAAACTTAGTTGCCTATATTTTATGAAATTACATAGGTGACTATGGGGGTATACCATGGTACCTAAGGAGGATGTCATATCACGCTTCATAGAGTATACCCAAAGGGTTCTTCCTTGTTCAAGCTTCACTTACACTGGTTAGTTTCTCTAGTGTTGATTGGCGTAACTGTCCTTCCCACTAGTTAGTTGTCTTATTGAGTTTCCTTTTGGAAGTTTTAGTGTGTGCTTTGTTCTCCCTATTTTTCAATAGTGATTTAGTGAGTAATTTATTTGGCTCTCTGACCTAAGGTGGTAGACCACCTACTCCATCGGTCATGAGGAATTTTCGGTATTCCTCTTAGAAACATGGAGTTGTCTCTTTATAGGCGTTATTTTTTATACCAATAGTTCACCATAGTCAGTGCATGAGACTTTTATGAACTTGAAATATCCCTCAAGGGGATAAACTGTGCATAATATCTTCATGGATAAATTTCTTGACGATACCAACCAAGAAACCCCTTTGCAAATGGATTCTTTTGATTTTCCTCTCTTCGAAAACGTTGTTGTCCCTTTGATGGCCACTTTGTACATTCTTGGGTTGAATGTGGGACTGCCGTTTTGGTTGGGTACCATTCCAAATGTATCGAATGCTCTTGAATATTTTCAGTTAATCCCCTTATGTCATGGGCATCATGTTGATGTTCCTTCATCAACAAAGTCTTCTCCTCCTCCTTCTTCCTTCCCTGGTGAAAGTATATCTACTAGTAACCGAAAGTATAAACAAAATAGAAAGATAAATAATAGGAAGAGGAAATCACCAACCTATGTGAGCCATGTTGGAGATAGTTCCTCAACCTATACA
>SNQJ01S0164016.1:2836-18085 GCA_010110895.2 Picea sitchensis | reverse complement strand
TACATTCAACCTGGTAGTGCACACTCCTAGGTGTACTATACAATTATCGACACTAGATCCTACAGCTTGTTTTTCCCCCGAAGCCATCTCGACTTGCTTAAAGTCATCATGCTCGTAGGCTGCCAGCCCACTCTTTTCTAATGCAGATGGTGAAATGAAACTATCTGTCGCACCAGAATCAAACAAAATGTTAACATTAATATGATTTAGCGTACCTGATGACTCCACTATGGTGGATTGATTTTCAGCCTGGCGGTTATTAACCGCTGCATAAATCTGGTGGTTGCTACCTGACCTTCCCATTGGTGCCTTTCCTTCTCTGTGCACAAACCTTGATTGTAACTGTGGACAGTCCCATTTGTAATGGGGTCCTTCACATCTCCAATAGGCAATACGAGATTGAATAGGTGCACTGTTATGTGACTAATTCCTAAATGAGTTCCTTCCCCCGAAACCCCTGCCCCTACTAGCTGCTCCTCGAGTTAGTCGTGGGCCTGTCTGCATTGTTGGCGATGAACGAGATGTTGCACTAGTTTCCATTGAAATTCCTGTAGCTACTATCCTTGGCACGACTCTTTTACCATAAGGTGGTGGCCTTGAGCCCCCTCCCCTAGTAAATGTCCTCGAGGTCTTTCCTATGAATCCAGGGCGATGTGGAAATGGCGATCTTGTACCCCCTATTAAGTTCATGTGTTCTTCTACATAACGCGCATTTTCTACCGCCTCCGCCACTGAAGAAGGTTTCCACATCCTTACCATAGCTCTGATCTTTGGGTTCAATCCATAAACGAAGCACTCCACCTGTCGTTGGTCATTGTCCATATACGAAACATACTTGACCAGTTCCATAAACCTAATCTCATATTCTTCTACAGTTCTGTTTCCTTGGACTAGAGCATGAAATGCCCCTACTTTTTGTTCCTCATAGTATGCTGGTAGATATTTCCTTCATAACCTCTCCTCGAAAAGTTCCCAAGATACTGTGTCTCGGGTAAGGTGTAGTTGTCTTTCCAAGTTGCCCCACCAGTTCAAGGCGCTATTTCTTAACTGGAAAATTGTGATCTTTGCCTTTGAATTGGATGTATAGTCCCTTAGGGAAAAACACCTTGTCATGCCTTCCAACCATGCTTCAGCGTGTTCACTGGTGCGACCCCCAGAAAACTACGGAAGTTTGATATTCTGCAACTCTCTTCTGATGTCTTCAGGTGGAAATTCTCCCCTTGAGTTCCTGGATGCTTCTGGATTAACTGTTCTAGATGGTGGGGGTTCCACTTCAGCCCCTGCTAGTTGGCATCCCTTTAAAGTCTCGTTAATGGCTTCCAACGAGCGCAGTATGAGGGCTAGTTCGGGCGATGGCGATGGTGGTGCTGGTGGTGTCGGTGGTGTTGATGATGTTGATGGTGTGTGTGGCGTTGGTGGTGCCCATGATGATGCTCCCCTGCCTCGACCCCTTCGCGTCCTGGCCATCTTGTATAAATTAACCTGGATCATCCCAAAGTTGTCCAGGTGAGTTCAAGGACGTTTCAAATGGGTGCTACTTAAACTTAGTAATAGGGTTAGGCGTAAGTTTTCTTTACTTGTCTGTAAACAAACATTACTCCATCAGGGGAATTGGCTAGGTTTGGGTTAGGATTAAGCGTCTAAGCTTGGTCAACATCAAGTTTTAAGGTAGATTAACCTTATACTTAAATAAATACTTAATTAATTTAAGTAATTCTCAACCCAATTAACCTTTCATTAATTTATACTAACTTGACCTTATTTATATATAAAATTATTTATACTAAATTATTTAATTTATTTTATATTATTCTTAATAATTTATAATATATATAAAAAAATTAGTTTAAATGTGCACACAAAATTCCGGCACACATGGGTTCCACGTGCTCATCTGGCTTTCATAAGCGCCCTCGTATCTAACCCCCAATTTCTACACCTGTCAACCTTTCAAATCTCTATGCGTTCTTCCTCTGTCCCACTTTCTCATCTGCTGGGACTTTCCTCACATTGGTTTTTGTCCACCACAAACTTGCCTCTGTTCTGCTCAGAGGTTTCCAGAATCTACCTTGCCATGGCACACATCCTCACCATCATTCTGAGCACTTCACTAGCGTTGGTTAATGCTGTATATGCTCCAATTTGTTTTGCAGAAACAAAGTATATTGAGGTGGCCACTAACAAGATCCAGGACCTGAAGTTCGGTCTCCTTGAAATATTGGGAACCAACCCCCTTGTCTGTACACATTGCGGAGCTCGCCCTCAGCTATGGTAAGAGGTACGATTCAGTCTGCTAGTTGTGCACAGTTTCAGTACCTTCATCAAGAACGCGGGGTTATTCGAATTAAGAAATTGCACAAACCATCCTTACACTGTGGTAATGAATGGTGATTTCCTCTTTTCAAACTAAATGATTTTCTTGTAATTCCCGTTCTGTATGAATTTTGGGTATTTTGCTTTCAGTTTATTTCGTTTATCTTTATAAATTTATTTGTCTGTTCATACACATGTTGTTATACGTGTAATTATATCTAGTTTTATGGGTATACAAGATCATTCACATTCCACTCATCTGAGCCGAAGAGGCCCTTTATATCCCCTCAGGATTCACTATCGAATATCCCAATCCACAGGCCTTATCTTCCCTCGTCCCGACCTCTGCACCTACCATGACTTGTCCCCAACTTTATATCGGGATTCGGGGTTTCAGACTTTTCGCTGTCATGAATTCCTTACCTCTCCAAACCCCGATTCGCGATTGGCTCAGTCTCTATGAGCTAGCCCCTTACTGACTATACCTTGGTCCATACGACCGTGCTCACAATCCTGTTACCATAAACCCTCCTATCGGGATTTTGTGCTCAACTTTCCCGATGGGCCCTTTTTTTTGTTACCCCCTTTTACTACGAGCTTGGTCCATATGACTTGCCTCCATGACCGTGGCCTTGTATCACCCTATCAGGATTCAGGGTTTCGACATTTGTGATGTCAACGCACGCAAATCCTTAGGATTCCCGATCCCCCGATCCCCGATGAGATCCTAGTGCATTAGCCCTTTGAGCTATGCTCGTCATCCACATGACCTCTTCTTGTGACCGCAGTCTTATCCCTTATCAGGATTTCAGACTTCGCGAAGATAAAAGGTGTAGGACTTAAGTCCTCAGGATCCCTGATCCACTGATCCCCGATGCCACCTGTCGTTAACTCCCAGCAAGGTTGGACCTTCCGACATATATCCTCACTTAAACGCTATGGTTATGGGACCCATCGCGTTTCGGGATTTTGCAATTTCTCCGGTCGTGATTCCTTTGTATGCGGGAAACCCGAAATGTCGAAACCCCGAACTCTTTCAGATCCTCGAACACACGTCCCTTGGATCAATGGCTATGATGGTGTTGAGAATTCGCATATCGTGGTTTCGTAATGCAAGTATTTCCTGTCCATGAAATCCCCGATACACCGATTCTGAATCCTCTGATGGGGCCAACCACCGATGGTTCTCAATGGTTGCCACCTGTCCCTCAGATGGATGGCCCAGATTGTATCAGGAAATCACGAATCGTGATTCCATTGTGCAAGAGTTTCACGACTCCAGAAACTCCGATATGCCGAACTTCGACTTTCCGGGATCTCTTACCATGCGTCCTCACTGATGGATGGTTCAAAACTCCCGTCGGGATATCGCGGATCACGAATTCTCAATGCATAAATCGCTTGTCACCAGAATCCTCAATTCTCCGATGAGCAAAACTCCGATGGCGCCTGATCCGTTGCCACCTGTCCCTGTAGATGGACAGTCCTGATTGACTCTCGAGGTTTTGGGACTTACGATGTCCTGAATTCCTTGTCCTCAAGAACTCTGATTTCCCGATCTGCGACTTTCTTCCGATCCCTGACACCTGTCCCGTGTGAACGGACGGCTCAGATCTCATCGGGGTTTTCACTTGGATTTCCCCAATCACTTGTCCATGGAAATGTCGATTTCCCGATGGCTAATATTTCGACCCACTCCGGATCTCCGACACGTGTGGCCTGCAAATCTGATGGTCCAGATCCCGTCGGGGTTTCTCCACTGCCGTTCACGGAAGTTGAACCTCCATGCAACTCTTGCAGATCCGACGGCTGTCGGCGATCTAATCCAAAATCTGATGGATCCGATAAATCCTCTTCGTGCGCTCCTCCTCCAAAGGCTATTCTCCGCGCAACTCTTCCCGGTCTTATGGCTTACGGGATTTCTATGTGAGATCCGATGGTTGTCGGTCTCCTTCTTTTGTAGGCTCCTCCTGAGCTCCTGTTGGACGTAGACGCCTCAACGGTCCAGATCTTCTTTCCCCACCTGATTCGACGGCTCTGATCCTATCGGGAATTCATGTATCGTGATTCCTTAATGCAACCGACCTACACCTCTGAAATTCTCGATGGGTGAAATCCTGACACCTCCCTAGAATACTGACGCATGTCCCTTCCAAGATCAACGACTGGGATCTGTTCTCGGGATTTCGAGAACCACAAGGTCTCGATTCTCGGTCTTGACAAAACTCCGATGACTCTGATATCCCGATGACTCTTCCAGGACTCCCCCTCTGTGCACTAGGGTTTAAACCCTGTGCAACTTCTCGAGATCTAATGGCCGACGAGAATCTGCCTGAGATCTGACGGCTCAGATCCGTTCTACCGCATAATAGACAGCTCTCCTTCGGGGTAATCAATTAGTTGCATAAAACATTGCGTAGTGTCAAAATTTCTTTCTTGGCAAGGTTAAAATTCGTATGGGACTATAGTTCCTGAGATTCTTCATGATTTTTAAAATTTCACTCAGGTTAGTATAGGCAACTAGTTTACACGGTTCCCGTGTGATACAAGTCTGTTAAATTTCTTTTGGCCGACTGCGCATTGGTAGTTCCTCCTTCAGGTTAGTTCGAGATGAAGTAGGCCTTTTCAAGGTCTTGCAAATGTCCTTTTGCATTTTATTTGTGTAGTTATTAATTCTTACCAACTTCAAGTCTTAGATAGAAGCTTCCCTCGACATTTTCATCGATTTCATGTGTCTATTCTACCCGAAACTTCATTGTCAAGTATTGCTCAAAATAAAATTAAGTTATCATCTCTGTTTTTCATGCTTAATAGCTTTTTTCAAGCTTCTTTAAGGTTAGCCAATTTGTGGGAGGTAATCCTTCCAACTATCTGGTTTTTTCCCCCTATTTTAAAGGCATTCCTTTGAATATTCAGACTAAAACTGTAGTGACCATACATGATCCAGTTAAAGGGTATTTCCTACAGTGGTTACTTGTGATATCTCTATGAGATCATTTGCTTGGATAACTTAGGGGTACTACCTGAGTATATTTTCGGACACTGTATCAGTCGTACTGGGTCAGACTGAACATTTTTATTTGTAGTTGAAGTGTGGCTGGAGTTAACACTCGGGTTTTGGCCCGTAGGCCTAGATTTCAAACTAAGACGCTCTGATACCATATGTAATAGCCATAAACTTCTAGACGTCATTAAGTTTCATAAACATTTTATAAAGTAAACTGAAAGAATAACTTGATAGCATTATAATGATTTTTACAATAGCAACTTCTATAACTTATATGTATCAATAAATACTGAATTCATTACAGGAAGAAATAAATACATAACTGAACAAAGTACCTAATTCTGATGCTAATTTTTGTTGTCTCTGTGCCTTGTTGCTGCCTTCTTGCTACCTGCTTCTTAGATCAATCCTTCCACAAACAGGAAAATAACTGCCCAAAACTGTTGTCCTCCCTGCCAACTAGGAAAACCACCTAGCTCCGGGATATCAACGGATATCCTATCCCTCCATGCCCAAAACCTTCAGCAACTCAGTGCCTCCCCTGATCAAAAGCCACAGTGCCAAAACTCTCTGCTCATAGAAAAACCAACAGTCCTCTGGATCCCTCCTCCATCGACCGATCATCCCCCTCTGTAAACCTCCTTTCCCCCCCTTATTCCTCCTTCACCGACTCCTACAGTTACTCCTTCAACCACCCTCCGTCCTCCGTCCTTCGTCATGAGTTAATGTTTTATCTTCTCGGGATCCATGGCTATCCCTCTCTGCATACGCCACCATTTTTATATCATTTTTCATTGATCTTTTAATTTTATTTCACAGGTCATTAAATGTGATCTGAAGTTTGAATTATTACTCAGTTAACCATAATTAATTTCTTTTAATTAATTTTACTTATAATCTTTAAGCATGTATCTTATTAGGGTCGTTACATGTCATGTATTTTCCCAACCGTACACAATTGTTTCTTCTTCAGCATGTGTATGTACACGTTGTTTTCTCCTTCAACCTACGTATGTATGTACTATGTTCCATTGTATCCTTCATACACCTCAAAAACTGGGGCTTTTTCAATATTTATGCAATTCCGAAAAAAAATTCGTCAACACTTCATGCTACCTCAGACTTGCATAACTTCAGATGTATGAGTGAGTACCTATAATAAACCTTACACAATAATATATATTCAATGTTCTCAATAGGTTCTTATAGGATATCCTTGCTCTCTTATTTATACTTCCATGTATCTTCATCAAGGGGTTACCTTCTAACAAACTTAACCTGATTTCCTTCTTTTAGGGCTAACCAACATCTAACCACTTGTCCACTTCTAACCCACTTTGCTACAAATAGTTAATTCTCCTCTTCTAGTTGCCACTAAATTATTTTTAATTATTTTCTTATTTCAACAACTTAACCCATGATTAACTCGTAGTTTCACCCACTTGACTAGTCAATTTTTTTTAGGAGCTTCTATAATAATTTGACTTCTTTGACCTTTTAGATAACTCATGAGGGTTTTCCAACTTCACAAGTAAATAAATCTCTAAATGTGAGGATTTATATGAAGTTCCACATATCAACGGAAATGGAATGACATTTACTATCCATCTAGAATAGTTTTACTTGCAAATATATTAATCTTCATACTATTACACCTCAATCAAACTGAAGTCCCGTAACCATATTGTTTGGGCTACCTGAATTTTCTGTCAGAATTGTTTCAAGGGTTGATATCAATGAAAACCAACCTAATTAATCAATAATCTCTCTCTTTGGCTTTCATGGAAACACTTTGATGCAACACTTAAGTGATATCTCTCATGCTCCCCCCGTGACCATCACTCCCCCTAGAAACATGCCTATGTTCTATCTCGCCAAGCATATAAATATCTATCCTGCATATGATGAATCTCTTCCTCTTTGACATCAATGGAAATGGTAACTTCCCGTCCAAAAATACTCCCCCTAACTGAACTGTCCTTGGGCATGCTCCCCCTGACAAAACTCTTCCCGAACTCATTCCCAACCTGAACTCTCCTCTTTATGGTGATTCCTTGTATAAATATAAGACATATAATATAAGCATTCAAAAGAATTCATTTTGGAGTAGAAATTACTCAGAGTCTCTCGCGAAGATACTCAATGGTTTCCCTTGGAAACGGTTTTGTAAATATATTTGCAACATGTTCTTTTGTTCCCCACATTTTCAACTCTGATGTTCTTCTCTACAACCTCTTATTGCAGAAAGTGATACTTGATTGGAATGTGCTTCTTCTTGGAGTGCATCATTGGATTCTTTAAGATATTGATGGTGCTTGTATTATCAGAATATATTGGAATGGGCTCATCATACTCAACCTGTATATATGTCAGAGTTTGTTTCATCCACAAAACTTGTGTACAATATGTTGATGTTGTAATATACTCTTCTTCGGTTGTATACAATGATAATGATGATTGTTTCTTTCTTAGCCAAGATACCAAAAACTCACCCAAGTAGAACACTACTCCATTTGGGGATTCGTTGGTCATGAATGAAACTTGTTGAATCTACATCTATGTAGGAAATAAATGATATATCCTTTCCTTATGGATACCATAATCCAAACTCTTTTGTACCCTTGAGATATATGAAAATCCTCTTCACTGCTAGAACATGTGATTCCTTTGGTGTTGCTTCAAATCGTGCCACTTGTCCAACTGCCTACATTACATCTAGTCTAGATGTTGTCACCCAAAGTAAGCTACCAATCATTGACCTGTACTGCATCTCATTTGTAGACTTTGAGTCATCATCTTTACTCAACTTACAACTGGTTTTCATAGGAGTATTAACTGGTTTGCAATCTTACATTCCCAACCTCTTTATAATTTCTCTCATATACTTAGTTTGAGAAATTAAAGTGCCTTGGTTTATTTGACATATATGAAAACCCAAAAAGAAGGATAGTTCTCCAAGTAATGACATTTCAAATTCATTATGCATATCCTTTGAAAATTTATGGCTTAATCGGTCATCATCACTTGCAAAAATAATATCATCAACATAAACTTCAATTAATAAAATATTATCTTAAGTTACCTTGATGTAGAGGTTGTTGCCTGCATTTCCTTTTCTAAACCCTACTTTTTGTAGATATATATCCATTCTAGAATACCATGCTCTGGCAGCTTGTTTTAGACAATACAAGGTCATCTTCAACCTACGCACATAATCTTCATTCTGTAACAGTTGAAAACCTTTTGGTTTTTCAATGTAGACTTATTATTCAATTTCCCCATTTAGAAAGACTGATTTCACATCTATATGATACACATTAATATTCTTGGAACATGCATAAGCTAGGATTAATCTAATTTCTTCCATTCTAGCAATTGGGGAAAACGTCTCTTCAAAGTCGATACCTTCAACCTCTATGTATCCTTTACATACCAATCTAGATTTTTTCCCGGTAACCTATCCATATTCATTCAATTTGTTTCTGAAGACTCACTTTGTGTTGATCACATTCTTGTACCTTGGTCTTGGAATTGATTCCTAAGAGTCATTATTATCTATTTGATCCAACTCTTCATTCATGGCATTTTTCTAGAATTCATCCTTGTTGGCTTCTTCAAAACTGTTTGGTTCAATCAAATATAAGAGTGCTTGGTGCAATTGTTCTGTTGAATGAATTCTTCTTCTAGTCTCAATTCTTGCATCTGTATTCTTGATAATCTGATATGAAGGATGATTCTTCTGTATTCGTTTGCTATGTGTCTTTGGAGGTGCTTGTTGTACTTGTTGTTCCACTTCTATCTGATCTTCTTCATCTTCCCCTTCTTCTTCTTCTTCATCCTTTTCTTCTTCTTCGTAAACTTGTTCCACTAAATCCATCCACCCGTCTCATCAAATGTTACATTGATTCTTTACACAACTTTTTTGATCCTCATGTTGTAACATTTGTATGATTTCCTTGTACTTGAGTAACCAACAAGTATTTCGCTATCCACATGAGAATCAATCTTTCTCATTCTGCCAAATTCTCTTTTGATGTAGCATTTGCTTCCTAAAACTATGAAGTTCTTCACATTTCTTGGTCTTCCTTTCCATATCAAGTAGGGAGTTTTGTCACTGTTGTTTTTGAGCATTACTTTTTTTTTAATGTGAAATGTTGTATGCACTACATATGAACAAAAAATATATGTCAACTTAGAATTGATTAACATTGTCTGAGCCATTTCCCGAACTGTCATGTTCTTTCTTTCGACAACTCCATTTTGTTGAGGTGTCCTAGAAACAAAGAATTTCTTTTTCTTCCATGCTTGCTGCAAAAATCCATAAATTCCTTTGAAGTAAAATCTCCTCCATTGTTCGATATCAAACATTTCATTTTTGAATCCATTTTATTTTCAACAATTTCCTTGTATACCTTCAAGGTTTCAAATGCTTATGAATTCTTCTTGAGAAAACAAATTGCATTCATCCTTGTATAATCATCCACCAATAACATAAACTATTTCTCACCTTTTAAACCCTTTGTTCTAGTTGGTCCAACTAGATTAGTAGGAACAATTTCCAATGGTCTTGTTGTGGAGCATTCCTTTGATTTGAACATGGACTTTGTTTTCTTTCCTTATTGACAATGTTTGCATAATGTGTTGGTTGGCTTCGTGATATGGGGAATTTATCTCAATTCTTACTTTATGTTGACTTTGACGAGGTTATCGAAGTTTATGTGACCCATTCTTCTGTGCCATATCCAAACTTCATATTCCTTTCCTAGATAACCCTTTTCATTTCCAATTTCACTTAATACATATATGTTGCTTGAAGTTCTTACAGTTGTTGTAACCAATTTTCCTGAATCTACTTTTCTTATCTCGCACTTCTTTGAATCGAACATAAGTTTGTGACCTTGGTCACACATTTGACTTACACTTTAAAGATTATGTTTCACATATTCCACTAGTACAATATTTCCTTCCTTGGTATTCTTGTTTCCAATTCTGACGGTGCCCTTTCCAATGATTCTAGTTGAGTCATTGTTTCCAAAGGAAAGGAAATGGATCCATCTGTTTCCTTTATCAATGTTAGAAACCTTTCTTCATCACCTGTCATGTGTTTTTAGCAGCCACTGTCAAAATACCAACCACATTTCTTGTGTTTAGATTGTAGAGTGAGTGTGCATTCTTTATTGTTATATTGATTCTTCTATCTTATTTGTATTCTATGTTGAGGTTCAGATATATGACCATTGTTACTCTATTATGATTCTCTAGAAGGGACTGTCATTCTACAATCTTTGGCCATGTGTCCAAAATTGTTTCACTTGTATCATTCAACTTTTGTGTTCAATAATTCAAACCCATTGTAGCTTCATCTCTGTGTTTCACTAGGCCTTCTTGGATAACCATTTTGTGCATGAATTTCAAAGTTGTTTTTGTTCTTGCTATTAGATCTACAATTTATAGCTTTATGTCAAAAATTATTACATGCATAACATAAACAAAAAAATATAGTTTGATACCTAGGAGTTGAAGATGTTTTAAAGGGAGTTTCTCCTCTAATTCCTTCGTCTTCGTGAGGCCTGGTTGTTTCTGACTATTGTTGATTTTGGAATCCGAATCTTCTAGGTGGAGTGTCCCTGTGATCTTCCCTGTAAAACTCTTGTCTCCTCTAAACGTCTCTGCATATATTATTGGTTGTGTTTCTTGATCTATAGTTTTGGATATTGATATTCTTTCTATCTGACTGTCTCCTAGATCAAACTTTTCAGGATGTGGCATCTGAGGGGTCGATATTATTATCCAAAACCTTTGATTTGTTCTACGTGTTTTGTTGTTGAAGGTTGCTTCTCAATGTAACAATTCCTTATTCGGAATTTCCAATGATCCTGTCCTTTTCTTCCAAATGTTCTTTAGGTGCTTCTTCGATTCTTTTTTCTTCTTCAACTTGAATTTTTAGATTAGAGATCATCTTCTCCAATTCTTCAAAGTTGGAATTTTTTGTTTCCTCTTTTCTATTTAGTTCTGCCTGTAGTGATTTGTTTTTCTTCTTTTCCCTTTTTATAACATATATGGCACTCAACAATTCTTCTATGTAGTCAACTTATGCCTCTTCATATTCTTCTTTTGTGTCTTCTTTATGAAAGTTTTCTATTGTCGTCAATAGAACTCTTTCTGTGTCACTTTCACCGACTTCATCTTCATCTGATGAGGAGCCATCTTCTTTGGTGCAAAAACATTTGCATAAAAATTTCTTTTTGGTTATTTTTTCTTTATATGCTTGTTTTCTATTTGAATCATATTCTTATTTTCTTTTATTTTTCTTGTGAGGAAATTTGTTAGCAAAATGACCAATTCTGTAAACAAATCAATGGAATCTCACCTCTATATCTGTCATTGGTTCCCTTTTTCCATCTTTTAACAAAGTTGGTTACTTCTCCATCATATCCCAAGATGTCACTGCCAATCCTATCTTCTTTTCCTTTTTCTGGTCCTTTTTCTTTGACTTCTTGGATGCTTTGAATGTTGTTTCTTTTATACCTAGACTCTCATGTTCAGTTCTCATTTCATAGGTTGTGAAATTTCCATGTAGTTCATCCATGCTTATTCTGTCTATATCTTCTCTTTCTTCTAGTGTTGAGATTTTTGGATCAAATCTCATTGAAAGATACCTTAGTACCTTTTGAATAATTATAGATTCTTCAACTTCTTTTCCCAATCCTATGATTTCATTCACTGTTTCTTCAACTCGTAAGAAGTAAGCTTCAATAATCTCGTCTTCCTTCATCTTTAGCTGTTCAAATTGACCTATGTAAGTTTGAAGCTTTGTTGCCTTGAATTTTGCATCTCCTTCATAAATATTATGAGGTTTTTCCCAAATCTCTCTACCGGAGATGCAATGAATAGATTTGACATATACTGAATCACAAAGACCATTCATAAGTGAATTTGGTTCTTTTGAATTATTTAGAATGATTTTTCTTCCATTGTCATTTGTTGGTGGAACTGTTGGTTCTTTATATCCATCTACAATTGATTTCCAAACCTCAAATTCGTGTGCCTATACATATGTTTTCATTGTTCTACTCCAAAATGCATAGTTTTATCCATCAAACTATGGTATTCCATTTTTATACATATTTTTTCTCTCCATGATCTACCTTTCAGTGATTAAATTCATTTTTTAGGGAACCTTCTCTGATTCCAATTGTTGGATTACTGAAAGAGGGGGTGAATCAGTAATAAATATTTTTAATCCGTTTAAAAACAATATATAAGTGTTATTTATATTTATGATAAATATAACATTATCATCCAATAAGTGAAGAGTAAATAAACCATAANACATATACTGAATCACAAAGACCATTCATAAGTGAATTTGGTTCTTTTGAATTATTTAGAATGATTTTTCTTCCATTGTCATTTGTTGGTGGAACTGTTGGTTCTTTATATCCATCTACAATTGATTTCCAAACCTCAAATTCGTGTGCCTATACATATGTTTTCATTGTTCTACTCCAAAATGCATAGTTTTATCCATCAAACTATGGTATTCCATTTTTATACATATTTTTTCTCTCCATGATCTACCTTTCAGTGATTAAATTCATTTTTTAGGGAACCTTCTCTGATTCCAATTGTTGGATTACTGAAAGAGGGGGTGAATCAGTAATAAATATTTTTAATCCGTTTAAAAACAATATATAAGTGTTATTTATATTTATGATAAATATAACATTATCATCCAATAAGTGAAGAGTAAATAAACCATAAACAATGAACAACCATAAACATGCACAGTACACCAGTATTTTTATGCGGAAACCCAATTTAGGAGAAAACCACGAAATGATTTTTCTTATATTTCTTTAAAAATTACATTCATTGGAAGAACCGAATATCTTTTTTCTCCAACTGCAACTCGAATGAGGCTTTGAACCCCTATATTTTTAGGCTACAATGTGATGAAAGCTCCAACTCCCCAATTCTCTGGCTACAACCAGAACGAGGATACAACCCCATATGTTTCGGCTACAACTGGAAGGTGGCCAGAACCACCTATCCTTACCTCGTCCTATCGCCTTGAAATATAAGTGAAATGAAGAAACCACTGCCAAATTGTCATTGTGAGATATACCATTGTAAACCTGTACCAATTTGTGCCAATATACTGTAACCAACCTCTACCAAAGACCTGTGATCAACCTGTACTTATAGACTTCCTGTACTAGCAAAAACCCATAGGTACGTGACCTGTCTATGCTGCAACTCATGTATGTATGTGAAATTTTTGTACTGCAGCCTGCATATGTATGCAACCTGTCTATACTGCAGCCTGCGTATGTACACGACCTATCTATACTGTAGCCTGCATACACCTAATTTCAACTATGATTTCTGTTGAATTTCCTAGACACACACTTTACTGAGAATGAAGTATGGTTTCTTTTCTATCAACCCTATGAAATATTCCTTTGTTATAAATTCAACACATAAATATATATTTATATGAATGGATGCTCAAACAAATGAAACCATGTATGTACAATTGTTCATCTGTTACATTGTAAAATACTTAGTGGTCATAGTTAACATCATTAGGATTAATTATGTATAAAAATGTCATTTTAGTTTTCTCCATAGTATTTTCACTTATTATGAGGAACCCATAAATTTCTTCTAATTATTAGTTATTATAAAACATTGATGGAGAATGAAAAACTATGGTGTTTTATTCATTGAATGTTCTATTTGAATAATATTTTGTCCATTTGTATTTTTTTAAATTAAATCCAAAGTGTTAGGTTGATTTTTATTAAAATTGATGAAAATGTGGACATGACTCATAATCTCTTATAGAATTTTGGACATTGGAGTGTCCACTTTATAACATAGTACAATTATATCCAACTTTTTGAGGTGTATAGGGTTTTTAGTCACTCTAACCAAAGGTCTAAAGAACATTCGTTAGGTATTCTTATGCACTTTGTACTTCACTTTCTAATTAATATAATACAATTTGTTCCCACACATATATGTATATCAAAATAAAAAAATCACACTTAAAATTCTTTTTATATATATTTTAAATAGTCTAATTTGGCATATTTGATAGTCTTTTAACAATTTTTGGAAGGGTTTGTTCAAAGGCTTTGGCACAAAATTATATCTTGCTACAACATATCACCCATAGTCATATGGGAAAACAAAGAGGGGAAAAAAAATCATCCAGGACATGTTTAGAATGTATGTGATGGATCAACCATCAAAATGGGAGAATTATATCCACTTAGTGGAATTTTCTTACAATAATGGGTATATGACCTCATTAAAGATTATTCCATTTGAGGCATTGTATGGTGGGAAGTTTAACACATCAGTGAGTTGGGATAATCCAACAGACAAAGCACTTGTCAAGCCAACTTTGTTGAAGGAAATGGAAGAGCATATGAAAAAGATTAAACATAATTTTAAGGCTTTCGAGGACTTGAATAAAATATATGCAAAAAATAATATAGTGTTTGGATATTTCAAAATGGGTGAACATGTGTTTTTAAAAGTGAAGGCGAAAAGAAGATCGCTAAGATTAGGAAGATATTGTGCACTGGATATCTGTGTTGTTCTTCATATCTCTGTGTTTATTGTGTTAGTCTTTTAATCCATTCATAAATCCGGATCATCTGATAATTAATGCATCTGGACAATACTCATGCAAGAGAGACGACAATTGTGTTCTAAAAGCAAACTATGTGAGAGTAACTTGGGAAAATCAACTTATGAAAAGGAGATGATGGATATATTACATGTTGTGGATATTTGGAATCCGTACCTACCTGGGAAATGTTTCCAGATTAAAATGGATCATTGTAACTTGAAATACTTCCTAGAGCAATGGATTTGTTCGCCTGAGCAATAAAGATGGGTCATTAAAATGTTGG
>SNQJ01S0164015.1:21272-34304 GCA_010110895.2 Picea sitchensis | reverse complement strand
GGATGTGCCAAGTGGAATTTACGATAACTTCCCCACAACTTGCTGATTTTTGGCCTTTCCAGGAGATCTCACTTGTATAGTGTGCCCCGCACACAATAATTGATATCAAATTCTGAAACTCGCACCCAAAGTAATACAGACTGTACACGATCCAATGCAACCCGTCCCACTCAATTTGGATACTCCAGCAAGAAGTTATGCTTGTTTTACCTGGAACACCTTCTTGGGACTAGCCAATAGGACTAGTCAGATACCCTATCTTACACAAGGTGTATCTACAAATTTAAGAAGACCCAGAAGCTGAAATTTTTACCAAATATAAAAAACTAATTTCTGTAAATGTCCCCCATATTTCAGGGTCTGAAACGTTACAGAAAATATTTTATAGCGAAAATGTTGAAAAGACTCATTTCGGAATGATTCCAGAACCCTATCTTGTAGAGGCTATATCGCCGAAAGTATAAGACCTCAGGAGCTCAATTTTGAACCCAACTTACCTTGACCCGTCCTCTAAATACCCTCCAAGCCGTTCCTTCTGAAACGTTGTAGAAAAAAAGTTATAGCTAAAATACCACGGTGTCTCAGATGTAGCAGCGAAACCCCAAGACCTTGAGCTCTGATACCATATCTTAAGAACCAAACATCAATATAGCATAGAAAAACCTCAAGAAAAGAACTCAACACCTTGAAAAAGAGATAATATCAGATAATAAGCCTCTTCGAGGGGGCAACCTCCTTTTACCCCACTTAAATGTTCAAGTACAAGATGATTCAAAATGAAAATGTCTCCTTGGTATATATAGGAGACTAGGAGGTTTTAATGGCCTAAATCTGACATAAATAAAATAACATTACTAATCTAAATCACAACTAATGGCCTAAAGCCGACATAAATAAAATAACATTACTAATCTAATATGCCCCAATTAAGTGGTAATGAGCCAATATTAGGGCTTAACATGGACATAAAGTTGTATATTACAGGGCTTATGAACGAAATGATCAGGAAATAAATGCTTATCTGGCCCCACAAAATAATGAATGTTGCAAATGCCACAACTATGGACACATAACTCGAAATTGTAGAAGCATGATAAATCCTCCCATGAAAGAAAATATTGATGACAGATACAAGAAGGCTTGGAGAAGAAGTGAAAAACAAGAAGAGCAGGTAAATGAAGAACATATCCAAGGGATCATACTTACAGTATTTCCAGCAACACAAGAACATGATGAATTTACAGGAAAAGAGGAAATTGTCCGAATTGTCGGAAGAAGAAGATGTCAAAAATCAAGATGATGACATAATTCAGAAAGAGGATGAAAATGAATATGCCTCCATAGATGAAGAGGAACATTAATCTGCATCAGAGGAAGTATTGTTCTGATCCATCTGGATTGGAAAATCCTAGTAAATATGAATGTTAAACAAAGGGAGTCAGTGTAGTGACTATTGTAGATCAAGAGAACCATCCTTCAAGTTGGTTGAAGTATTTGCAGAGAAATATTTAGAGAAGTCAGATAAAAGAAGTACAAAATGATATATTGATCAGTTGAGAAGTAGTGTTCTCACACAGTTGTAGCAGATTCAATAGAAGTCTCCATAATAGTACAATGACGGATGGGTCAACATTGTGGGTAGTTGAGTAGCATATTTATGGGAAGTGTGTGTCACAAGGATAGAGATGGATTCATGATATGTTTATCATGTACATAAATCATGGGTCAGAGAAGATGCATAAAAATGTATTTACAATTGGAATCAATGGAATCAGTTGGTCACAGAAATGTAAGTAGTGAAAGGCACAACAAAAAAGGGAAAGAGAAACTATTAGCAGAAGATATATCATCATAAGGACATTGTTGAACAATATGGTCAAATAAACATGACAAGTAAATAAAGAAATCATTTTTTGAATGACTTTTAAATATGTTAGTGAAATTTAAGAGGAAGCACTAATGGACAATAAGAAACAATGGAAGAGAGGAAAATAAACATATATAGATAGTCGTACATTGATCTACATCTTACAAAAAATTCAAGGGAAGAAAAATTATGAGAGAAAGAGATCTAGATAGAAAAATCTAGCATGCAAAGAGGGGGAGACATATTGATAGGGGGAGTTATCTTTTGTCAAAGAAGGACAAAAAGAACAAAGGAATGGTAATTAAGAGAAAGAACATATGCATGATGATAGGGGGAGAAATCCCAAGGAGAGATACCCTTTTCCCTTGATGTCAAAAGGGGAGAGTGATAAACATTGATGAGGAGAAATGGTCACAAGGGGAGCATGAGAATTGGAGCATCAATGTTTCCATCAATGCTGGTGTTGTCATCAATTCCAAAGGGGAATATTGTTAGACAGTTGGTTTGGAAAGTTGGTTGTCATTGATGTCAATCCTTGGAGAGGTCCAGAGATGTTGGAAATTTGTATGATAGAGATTAATGTTGAGTTAGTTGGATAAATTTGATGTATTATACATGTAGCCCCAGAGGACTGGTTAAGGAAACCAATTTTGTATGAGAAATAAAAACATTAAGATCAATGAATTTGCAGGTAATACTATTATAGATGGATAGTGCAGTTTGCCCCATTTTCGATTATATGTGGTACATCACATGGTTCCTCACGATTGAGGATATATGGATTTGTGAAGTTGGAGGACCCTCATGAATATTCTAGAAGCCCCTATAAGGTCAACAAAGAAGTCAATTATTCTAGAATCTCCTAGAAAGCCATCAAGAAGTTTACTAGTCAAAGTTGTTGCAACTAGGAGTTAATTATGGGTAAATTTGTTGAAATAAGAAAATAATTAAAAATAAATTAGTTGCAAAAAGAAGTAGTGAGTTTACTAATTATGGATAAAGTACTTGCAACAAGAAAGTGGGTTAGGCCTAAAAGAAGGAAGTTGGGTAAGACAGTTAGAATATGACCCCTAAAGGAAGGCACTTAGAGAGTATAAATAAGAGAGCAAGAGACTCCCATTACCACCTATTGAGAACAATGAATATCTATCTTGTGAACGTTTTATTGTAAGTACTCATTAATACATCTAAAGTTGCGCAAGTCTGAGGTAGTGAAGGAAGAGTGACGAAAAGGTTTTTCAATTACAGAAGAGAGTGCGAAAGTCATGAAAAATCCTGATTAGGGTCATCCCCATAGGTGAGAGAGTAAACTTACTGTGAGGCATCCCTGCGGATTTCCTATAGCCTGTCACGTGAGGCCCCACTTGACACCCATATTCATCACCCAAGGCACTACTAGATCACAATATTAAGGAGTGAATCTGGTTGCAGAAGTTGAGGAGAGGTTACAAGAAGTGTGACACTATTTTGGTGCATCAGATCTATCTACAGGATCTAAAGGTATGATATATGATTGTTTGTAGTTGGATGTTGGTGATTGCTTGAGGTATGGTCATGGGAGATTGAGTATTTTCCCTTGAGGGACTATTGGATGTATGGTATATGCTACATGAGGCACATCTACAAAGGTACATTGCAAGTACTATTTTTGTTTTTTGTTGGCACATTTTATTGGGTATATTGTTGAGTCATATTTTGTATCCCTTGGTACATGTTTGAGGGTTTTTGGTTCAGTTGTGTTGTGTTGCTAAAGTTACTGGTACAGATTGAGGTTGCATAACAATGAGGATTTGATACATGGATGATGTGAGGGTTCACTATACATGGTTTATGGATTTTTTGTTATGTATGGCACATGATTAGAGAGACATAGTTGTACATGGTTTGAGATATACACTTGTGATAGTTGGTATGAGATCTACATAATCAGATCTGATTGGATGATGAGATTAATATGATAGGTTGTTGGTACAGGTTGTGATAGGTTTTTGGTATAGGATGTGATAGGTTGTTGATGTACATGGTTGATGTGCATTATTGGCACATGATATGGTGCATGATTTATATTTGGTATAGTTGATGCGCTTCTTATGGTACATGGTTGATGGTACGGGTTGAGGTACAAGTTTGGTGCATGGTTGATGCACTTGTTATGGTACATGGTTGATGGTACAAGTTGAGGTATAGGTTGGAACTTGGATGAAACACATATCTTGTGATGGTATGTGGTGATCTTGGTACATGCTTGTTAGAGTCATGTGTTGGTGATGTTTAGCATATGCTCTTGGTGATATTGGCATGAGTTGAATGCATATGAGAGTGGATTTGATTTTGTGGATGAGAAAATGATTGTTTGGACATGTTTTTGTGACAATGATCGGTTGAAAAGGTTGATGTGACAGTGGCAGTGGAAGTGGAAGTGGAAGTGGCAGTGATTGTAGTAGTGACAGTTGGTCTACACTTATATTTCAAGGGAGCATAATGGAGCAAGGAAAGGGGGTTGTATCCTCCTTCTGGTTGGTTCCAGAGAATCATGTAGTTAGATATTCCTTCAAGTTGGAGCTTGATAACTAGGTGGTTGTAGCCAACTTTTGGTTGGAGTAAAAAAACCCATGGGGTTGTATCCTCCTTCTGGTTGGAGATAAAGAATTTAGGGAGTTGTATCTTCCTTCAAGTTGGAGCCTGTAAATAGGGGATTTTAACCTTCTTCCAATTTTAGTTGGAGAATTGGGAAGTTGGTGCTTCTTATGAATGAATTCTTGATATATATATAAGAAATCGTTATGTGGTTTTCTCCCATTTGGGTTTCCACATAAATACTGGTGTACTTTATTCTTGATGTGATGTTGCTTATGATTAAATTCTTGTGATATATATATTGAATCCAATCATAGATGTCACATTGATGATAAAATATTGAACATTATTGATAAAGTGAAAGAATATATATTGTGGTGAAAAGTGGTATAAAGTGCTCACACTGATTCACCTCCCCCCTCAATATTCCAACAAGCTCGACACTTTCTCCATAAATTAATTTTTGGGATCTTTCAGAACCTAATATTTTGTAGAGATAAAGGAGAGATCTTGGTGTACATTCATAGATATGCCCCGTGGAAGTTAGGTTTCTTGAATGCTCCTGAAATGAGTTTCAAATAAGTCATCTTGGAACTTTCTCTATAACTTCTTTTCTGGGATGTTTTAGACCTTGTGATTCTACAGAGATAAAAGAGATATCTTGGAGTACATGTGCTAAAAATATTAGATTCACAATACTTTCAGAGATATGCCCTGTGGAAATTAGGGTTCCTGAATGCTTCTGAAATGAGTTTCAAATAGGTCATCTTGGCACTTTCACTACAACTTATTTTTTGGGATGATCCAAACCTTGATATTTTGTAGAGAAAAAGGAGAGATATTTGTGTACATGTGGTAAAAATATCATATGTTTTTTCGCTACTTTTTTGAAGACATTCTCTATGGAATTTAGGGTTCCATAATGCTCTTGAAATCAATTTCAATCATGTCATGTTGGCACATTTTCTATAACGTATTTTTTGGGATGTTTCATAACCTGGAATTTTACAGAGGAAAATGAGACATACATAAGTACCTCAGGTAAAATTTTCAGAATCATATTTGCAAAATTGTATACGTGGCATGTTTTACAAGTTCATTCTTGGGAAGAGGCCCAAAACAAGAAGCTTTGGGAAAGTTTCCATTTGGAAATTCAAATTTTGGTCAAAACTAGTAAATGCAGAAGTAGTGAGAAGACCTGGTGAAGGAAGAAGCAACGAGTAGACCTAGTAAAGGAAGAAGCAACGAGCATACCTGGTGAAGGAATAAATAACAAGCATACTCGGTGAACATTGGTGCAACTCAAAGATTTTTGTCTCTTCCTAAATTGGTCCTTAGCGGTGGGAATTCGTGTCTCTAATAGATTAGTGACTACAAAATATATAAGATATTGGTGTCTACAAATATCTGAAAGATATTAGCGTCTCTTGCTAAGTTGGTTCTTAGCGGTGGGGATTGGTGTCTCATGTAGGTTGATGTTTATGAAGATCTATAAGAGTAGGTTGCTTCCTACCAAAATTTTTTCCAGTGGGGATTGGTGCCTCTAGTAGGTTGGTTCCTACAAATATTTGTAACAGTAGGTTGGTGTCTACAAAGAATTATAAATAGAAATTTCATGGTTTTCTCCTGAAATGGTTTCCACATAAATCTTGTGTTCTTTTATCTGTAGTTAATATGTGACTATTTTATTATGGTTGATGAATGTCTGAAAAAGGAAAAAAATATCTTATACTAATTCACCCCCCTCTCAGTATAAGTGTGTTCTCATCAAAGCACTAGCTCTGCCTGACTTCACAAAGAAATTTGTTTTGGAGTGTAATGCCTCAGGTAAAGGAATTGGTGCAGTTATCATGCAAGAAGAAAATCCCTTGGCCTTTATTAGTAAGCAACGTTTTGAGTGACACTTCATAAAATCCACATATGAATTTATTTATTTTTGGATGTTTTGCATGCGGTGAATATTTGGTGTCCTTACTTGATTTGGAAACACCTCCAAATTAAAATTGATCATCGTAGCCCTAAATAATTTTTGAAATAACATATTTCATCCCCTGAGAAACACAAGTGGCTTACCAAAATGTTCAACTATGATTATGAGATCATTTACAATAAGGGAAAAGAGAATGTGGTAGATGATGCTCTTTCCAAGAAATATGAAGAAGAAGAGTCCCTCTTTTCACTCTCCTTCATTTAGACGATTGGTTGAAGGATTTTTTCCATGAATGGTTTCGATATCCCAAAATTTATTGCTTTTTCCATCAACTGCAACAAGATGCTAATGTGTATCTAGGCTACAATTGGAAAAATGAGCAACTTTGTTATAAAGGTCACATGTATTTTAGAAAATAGTCCAACTTTAAATCCATTGTGTTCTCTGAACTCCATGCCTTACTAATAATAGGACATTTTGGTTTTCTTAAAGCCTATGAATGCATCAAATGTTCTATTTTCTGGGAGGGTATGATGTAGGACATACATAATGTTTTGGCCGAATGTGATACTTGCCAATGCAACAAGGGAGAAATAATAAAAAATCCAGGAACACTACAACATCTCCCTATCCCACTTACTATATGGACATATATCTCTATGGGATTCATCGTCAAATTACCCAAATCTAGTAATAAATCAATCATCATGGTTATGGTTGATCAAATTTCCAAATATGTTCATTTTTGTTCCGTCCAACGCCCATTTAAAGCTTCCACAATGGATCAAGTTTTCTTGGACAATATCTTCAAACTACATGGAATGCCACAATATATTGTCTCAGACCATGATCCAAATTTCACAAGTAACTTCTGGAAATAATTGTTCATGCTCCAAGACACCCAATTGCATCTCAACATTGCATATCATCCCTGGACTAATGGTCAAATTGAAACTGTTAATGAGTTCTTGGAATCCTATTTGAGGTGATTTGTGTTTGAATTATAATATCAATGGGTTCAATGGTTACCCCTTCTTGAATGGTGGTACATTACAACTTACCATGGTGCCACTCACATGACTCTGTTTCAAGAGGTATATGGTCAAAATTCCCCTGTAATATTACATGTTAGGTGTCTCCAAGGTATAGGAGCTTGAAATAAACCTTACAGTTTGGGATGACATTTTATGAACTCTCAAAGACAATTTGGTCATGACTGGAAATCGAATGAAGCAACAAGCTTATCAATGTTGTTCTGAAAACAATTTTGCTGAAGGGGATTAGGTGTTTCTTCATCTACAAAAATATAAGCAAACTTCCCCCAAATTAGACCACTTCTACAATCTTGCTCCAAATGTTTATGGCCCCTTTAATATCATCAATCATGTTGGTCCCATGGCTTAAAAACTATCCCTTCCTAATCACTCTAAGCTCCATCTCTTTTTTCATGTCTCTTGTTTAAAGAAAGTGATTGGATCCAAGTGCTAGATTCAAACTAGTCTCTCTGAATTAGATGAAGATGGATCCATTTGGTTGTAGGAACAATATGTCATGGCCCAATATGAGAATCATCTCCATCAATGCTTAATTCATGATTTTTTAATAAAGTGGAAGGATACACAGCTCGAGGATGACAAATGGGAGCCAACAACCATTCTACATTAATTTCCACATCTCAAGACTTGAGGAAAATGTTTTTATTTAAGGGGGAGGGCATGTTAGGGTCCTAACCTCCCTAACCCCTAAAGTACATAGAATACTATGCATTTCTATGTAATTAAGGCCATGATTAATAAATAAGGCCTATGTAGTAATGTGAAAACAACTATTGTAGGAAGACTTACTAGAAGGTTCCAACTCTAGAAAGTTCCTCGTATATAATGTTCTTAAGAAGATAGAAGTAGTATATATATAGGTATAAATCCTTGTAAAAGTTGTCTTGTGTAATCATTTCTCTATTCGAGGTATTTCCCTAGAAGAGGCAAGTGAACAATGCTTTCTACATTTATAAATGTATCATATTTCAGCCCATATTGTTAATGTGCTCGCTGCTATGTTTCTTTCTACTAAATACTTTGATAATATTTGTTCTATTGCTCTAAATATTCTATTTGGTACCTTATAGTCCCAACTAAAGAGGTAGTAGTTGAATATTATACTTCTTGCTTGCATGCACCTATTTCCATGCTTGTTAAGAGAATCAGTAAGAACACTTTAGTTAAAATTTATGAATAAGATAAGAATGTAGAAAAACAGATACTAATTTGGGAAAGAAACCAAGGAAATGAGGAAATTGAACCAACTCCTAAGAAGTTCTTTTCTATTCCCAAACCAACCTCTAAAACAAACAATGAGCTTTGAGATAAATACCCTATAGATATGGATAGTGTTTTAAACTTGGTTGAGCACTTATCGAATGAGATTGTGGTTTCGAAAAAGAACTATGGAGAAGGAGCTTCTAACCTTGTAAACTTTATACCTTTCTATAGGAACAATATCACTTCTCCAAAGCCACCTGAACCTACCAATTTTAACTTGAAATCAAAGGATGTAGGAATGAACAATTATTGCATTAATAATCATCCAAATAATTCTAAAAAAACATGTCCACAGTGGTTACATTTGATGACTTTAGTGGAAAATCAAGTTTTGGATCAACACAAATATGTTGAACCACCTATTCAAAAAGTTGTAAATGAAGAAGTTGTGAAAGAAGAGGAGGAAACTAGGGAGGAGACAATGTTCTTATGTGAAAATTCACTTGGTATTCAAGTTGATGAAGAGAAAATGGTGGAATAAATTTAGTCTACTCCAACAAGACAAAGAGATTACAACTTAAGAAATAAGGGGAATGTTCACTCAAATCCTTCGACATCACAACTTACCATTAATCCTATGAAAACTATAGTTCCTTAACCACCCAAGAAAGAAGCAGTGAAAAACATATCTTGGATGAGCATGGATTACTATGAAGTTTGGGTGAAACCCTGAAACCTTTCACAGAGAACCTAGCTAGACAAAATTCACAGAAAGCTTACAAAAGGAACGAGAGAGAGAGAGAAGCAAGATTGAGAGAAATAATAGAATTGTATTAACACTACATATAAAATTAAATTTCATGAGTAGAAATTTATAATACTCTATAGGAGGGAGGAGTAATGCATACTAGGTTGAGATTCTAGTGTATGAACATGTAATAACAAAGATAAAATCCCTCTTAGTATCAATTAGCTAGCCATAAATGGAGTTAGCTAGTCGTAAATGGAGTTAGCCATGCACAAATGAGAACTTAAGTAGAAGTGCACACTTATATAGAAGAAAAATATTCTCACTCAAGTGCACTCTCTAGCCATGGAATGGGAATTATCTCCTAAAATTAAGGAATGAAGTGCTCTTCCTCCTAGAAGATAGGAATTTAACTAACGGTGGTTTATGAGCCCATGGTAATTTCCCATGGTATTACATATAGGAAACCACCATATATAAATAAACATGCTATAAATAGAACTGTTATAAATAGTAGTCCTCCTAAATAGTAGGAAAATGTGCATGTACTCCAACACCCCCCTAAAGCACAACTGGGGTGTGCACAATGAATGAGTCTCGACAAGTTGTATTCATGTTAGGTACCCATTTTACAATGCATCTAATGAACGAATACTAAAAAAGGAGGAAAGAGGGGAAAACTCATGAGAACCCCCCCTCTCAAAGTACATTGCATAAACAAATGAGTAAGGAAAGAAAGACAACTGCTAAGAAACTATGTCCTTCACTTGAAGGAGACCTCACAACTATGCAAGTTTATGCTTGGTGAAGATTTTGTTGAAGATGTAGAAGTATGTATGGATCTGATGAAGTCCTTTGGCAACTAGTCTTTCCTTGTACCTCCTCACCTATCCATCTACTTACCTCTTGGTCCTGTAGACCCATCTACACTTGAAAATATTTGATCCAAGTGGATATCGGTGGCCACCCAACTCTTCCAACTGGCTCACATACAATATTCATATTGGAAGTTTATTTTTTATCTTTTCAAGTCCTAAACGTTCAAGGCTCATCACCTTGTGGAATCCCAATTGTGTTGGTGAAGAATAAAGACAAGACTTGGTGACTTTGCATTAATTACCAGGCCCTAAATAAAATCATAGTCATGAACTAGTACTTAATTCCTTGAATCGATGATCTCCTTGAACATACCAAGGGATCCAAATAATACAATATGATTCATCTAAAGTCTAGCTACCACCAGGTCCTAATAGAGAAGATCGATGCATCGAAAACTGCCTTCAAGTCCAAAGAAGGTCTCTTTGAATGATTGGTCATGCCATTTGTCTTGAAAAATTCCCCAACAACTTTCATGATGATGATGGAAAATATCTTGTGATCTTTCATCAATTATTTTGTGGTGGTGTATTTGGATGACACTCTCATCTTCAACAAGAGTTGAGAGGAACACTTGAAGCATATTCAATAGGTTCTGCACACTCTTCGACAACACAAGCTATATTAAAATTTTGAAAAATACTCCTTCGACATGAAAATGGTATAGCACCTAGGCTACATTGTTGATGAGCATGGGATGCATGTCGATCCAGCCAATATCTAGGTCATCTCTGACTGGCCATCCCCGACCACACTCACTGAGCTTCGAAGCTTCTTACGCCTTGCTAATTTCTATTGCAGGTTCGTGTTGGGATTATCCCACATTGCGTGGGTCCTTATCCAAGTGACCAATGTGGTGGAAAAGTAAAATTCATGTGGGCCCAGTCACAAAATAAAGTGTTCGATGATTTGAAGCAGTGTTGGTGCTTAGCCCCGATGATCTCATTACTCAACCTACAACAACCTTTTGAGATTGAGATGTATGCTTTAGACTATGTTGTGGGTACATTTCTCACTCAACATAGACATCCCATGGCCTATCATAATGAGATGTTAATAGATACCATCTGTAAGTATCCCACTTATGACAAAGAAATGTACTCCATTGTTCAAGCCTACCGCTAGTGGAGGCATTAAATTCTCAGGAAGGAGATAGTCATCCACACTGATCATAAGCCTTTGAATTTCATGTAGACACAAGGAAATTTGCAAAATGACTGCCATCATAGGTAGTCCACATGCTTGCAGCAATTCCATCTCAACATCAAATATAAGACAAGGAGCACCAACCGCGTCGCCAACTACCTCAATCGACCTCCAGTTGCAACACTAACCATAGTGCTACACTCCCATGGACATGAGACCTCTGGATGGCCCCAAATATATGAGAGAGATCCGGAATTCACCACTACCTACCATATGTTTGGCACAAACACAATTTTCATTGATTTCCATCTTCAGGACAAGTTTTTGTGCCATATGGGACATCTTTGCATCCCATCAAGTGAGTGCAAAAAGATGATTTGGGAAGCTCACTACAGTTAGGTGGAAGGACACTTTCATATAGAAAAATAAAGTGGTAGTAATTCAACAACATTTCTATTGGTTGAAACTCCAACAAGATGTCAACAAGTATATCAGGTCCTTCATGGTCTGCATCATTGCCAAACTGGACATTAAGAAATAAGGCATGTACACCCCTCTTCTTACTCCCTTCGGGCCATGGTAATCCATCTCGATGGACTAAATGTCTAGCCTTCCCTCAACCAAGTAGGGAAATGAAATTTTTTTTGTGGTTGTTGATCGATTCTCCAAGATGGAGATTATGGTTGCCTACAAGAACAAAATCACAATGGAGTCCACTGCCAAGATATTCTTCGAACAAAAGTGGGTACATTTTGGGATACCAAAAACCATCATCTCATATCGGGAAAAATGGTTCCTCATTACATTTGTATTGAGCCTCTGGTCACAGTTGGACACCAAGCTCACCAAATCCATATCCTTCCACCCCCAAATGGATGGCCAAACTGAGGTCATCAATAGGATGATTGTGAACATCTTACGCATGTACAATTACAAGCATCTGCACACATGGGATGGGAGTGTTCCCTATGTTCAACATAGTTACAACAAATCCCTACATAGCTCAACTGACCATAACCTTGTTTAGGTTGGGTTGGTATTTCAACCATTGGGTCCCATGGATGTTACACTACCCCTTGAATTCACACAAGCAGACTCATCCCATGCTCATAACGAAGACAAAAAATCTAATCAGTTCATCGAATGAATCCATAACATCCACCAACATGTTCAAGATATTTTTTAGAAGTCCAATGCCAAGTACAAGCAGCTCCATGATCAACATCAGGTGCCCCACAAGTTTCAGGTGGGCGATAAAGTTTAGTTGCATTTGCAAAAATAACACCTTACAAAAATCCATTAGAAGCTTCGTCCACTATGTTATGGACCTTACACCATCATCAAGGTTTCTAGTGATAATGATTTTGAGTTCAACCTTCCCCCCTTCCTTGGATTTCACCTAGTGTTTAATGTGGACCTCCTTCGGGCATATTTTCCACCATTATTGGACACCTCAGATATAGCAGAAAAGTTGACACTGACATAGCTCCTCCTAGAAAATAGGAATTTACCTAATAGTGGTTTATGAGCCCATGGTGTTATCACTCCAAGAAACCCTTTGTGGTTGCAGACCAAAGGTGCTTGGTAACTTAAGAAATAAATACTTTTCAGTAGGTGGATCAATGGGATA